>CABFWO010003216.1:0-31562 GCA_902155825.1 Timema genevievae | reverse complement strand
AGCGTGTCGGAAGGAAAGTATCTACAGGTTCTCGAACTCTAGCGTGTCGGAAGGAAAGTATCTACAGGTTCTCGAACTCTAGCGTGTCGGAAGGAAAGTGTCTACAGGTTCTCGAACTCTAGCGTGTCGGAAGGAAAGTGTCTACAGGTTCTCGAACTCTAGCGTGTCGGAAGGAAAGTGTCTACAGGTTCTCGAACTCAAGCTTGTCGCAAGGAAAGTGTTTTCATTGTTCTCGAACTCAAGCGTGACATTTGTGATAATCTCTGGCTCTTGGCCATGTTCTCTCCTAGTTGATGTTTTATTGTTATAGCCCGAGAGCAGGGTAACGCGACGGAGCGTAGTAAAATAAACATCATCCTTTATATTTGGCACCATTTGACTGTGCTAGATCGTGTTGAGACGACCCCGGTCCGTACCTGAGGGCACATCACTAAATCTTCGTGTGTGTTGACGTCGTCGCAGCTGTGGGGACGATACGTTTGTTGGTTTTGCGTCAGAACCATTGTTCACCACCCGGTGGTCGAATGGGTATTTTAAACCAGCGGTTCCCAACGTGGGGTACGCGAAACAATTTGAATAATGGTGGAAAAAACGTAATATAAAAGTCAAAAGTTGTGAAATTAATTCAACACAAGGGCGAAGGAAGGGTGGGTTATTTTTCTCGTTATCTGACCTTAAGAAAAAACCGCATTTCTCCCCATTAATGCTAAGCTATAGCCCGATCAGTAAAAGTGTTTAGGCTCTACGCTGAAGGCCCGTTTACCCTATGTAACAAAAAAATGATGTAAAACAATAACTTGTTACGTTTGAGTGTTGTATAACATTTGTTATTGAAAAGGACTCTAAACTGTCTAACAAATTATAACATGTTTTATCTAGTGGGTGAGCTGGCGGTCTAGGGGTAAGGTGTCAGACTTCTGTGCTGGGGGTCCGGGGTTCAATCCTCGCTCCCGGCACAGATCTATCTGATTGTCCAAACCCTTCCTTCACCTCTGACAAGAGGTGTATTAATCACAACTTTGTGAATGTGTGGAATGCCAGGCCTCCACCGTGGTTCGGATCCCACGTTAAACTGTAGGTCCTCCATTTTATCTCGCAATCACCCTATCATTACACATTAGCGTAAGTGCGTATAACCCGAACGGGTAGTAAGACGCGGTGCTGATAATAATGATTTATCTAGTGCTAAATACTGTGCGAATGACCCTTTGACTGATGACTACGGCCTGTTGGCAGGGGAACTCAGAACTGATGGCAGTTTTAGGAACTTTGTTATGGTGACAAGCCAGGAATTTTAGTACATAATTAATTTGATGGCTAATTGAGTAGAAAGGGGGGAAAAACTAAGAGGTTATCTCCAGATGCCTGGTGGAGGGGACAATGTAGACAACAATCCTGGAACAGTGCATAATATTAGAAAATAAAAGTTACATATTATTCTTTGATCTTTACAGACATTGGACGGGAAACTTATAACTGTCTATAAAACATCAATGTTTTATAACATTTTAGTTTGATTTTATAACAAGTTGTAAAACATTACTATACAAAACAAAGTTTTAAAACTTGTTACATAGTGTAAATGTACCTTAAGACACAGACAGACAGCCAACATTCATCAAAATCTTGAGATGGACATTTTTTTACGGTCAAAATAACTTCCGGTCTTTGAGGGGTCGAAAGTATGTAAAATGTTATCTAAAATCGTTTACTATAATCTTGTGCTGTTGAATATAATAGAGATTAGTTTTCTATTGAAAAATCTTCTTCGAGGAAAAATTAAAACCTTAAATCCAAATAAACTCTAAAAAATTACCTCAAATTTCACACGAGTAGCACCGGTCATTTACAGCTTGTTATTAATAAATGAAATGTGTTCATTTTTATTGTAACTTTTTATTTTTACTTTCTCGCTATCTTACAGGTATAGAAAGTATTGTGATCGTCAAAAAAATCAAACTCGAGATTTTGATGAATCTAGACGTTTCATGCATGACCCCTCGAATCCGAAAAAGTTGTTTTTGAATTTCCGTCTGTCTGTACCTTCAACTATAGCCTAAAATATTTTACCGATTGGGCTAAAACTTGATATCTAGGGTTTTCATAGGGTGGCTCCGAGAAGTTTTTGGAATTGTGTATCCAACCCTAAAATTAAGGGTAGTTTACTGAAGGGCAAAAAGAGAAAAAGTCGATTTTCTCAAAATCGGCTCTAACGATTTTGATTAAATTTCATTTCAAAACATTTATAAAGATTCTTAGCAAAATGGATACTTTCAATATTTTGGCAAAATGACTTTTAAGGTCTTCGGTCTGATGAGTAAATTCTCACTTTTTAACTATTTGAGATATAAAATTACTTATCATTGCAGACATGTGGATTTATTTATAATAAACATCTTTTACTTGAAATATAATTTTATAAAACCAAAAGTTTTCAAGCTATACACAAATATATATTTATTTTAACTTTGCCAACACTTTAAAGTATTACGACCCTCCAAAAAAATCTAGCCCGATATGTTGATGGATGTCGAAGTTTCATGACCCCCCTCCCCTCCCGCCCCCGAACCTTAAAAAGTTGTTTTTGCAACGCCGTCTGTCTAACCCTAAAATTAATAGCAGTTTAGTAAAGGGGGAAAAGAAAAAATCAATTTTCTCAAAATCGGCTATAACGATTCTATATCTCTCATTTTAGACTCAAAAGTCAATAATTTACCTATTTAGTTGGTCAAAATTTATAGAAGAGAAATTTAATAGCAATGCAATAACCATAAGATATTCCCTAGTAAAATGACGAAAATTGTAACTGGAAGTCAAAATTTTAATACGAAGTGTTGACCCTTAGGGACCCAATATCGATATTATGTATTGATCCAAACATACAAAATAATGAAGACGTTAATTATTTAAAAATAAAATTATGAAATTTAAAACCATGAATAAAAAATATTTCCTGTATGTTTAGGGCAATTTGTTCTCTGGTTTACTAGTGTATATTATATTACAAATTTTGAGTAAATATCTCAATTTCTAAAAAATAGAGCGAGAAAGTTCGTGCCAAGTTTCGTACCATTTATTTAATGTAAAAATGATGCACTATTTGTTCACCTTAATATGCCATTTGATTTACAATTCCATTATTGGCCAATTTTCTTGCAGTTAACACAATTAAATTTTAAATAAAAAACAGTTATATTATTTAAACATTAGGTAGGGTTTTTTTTTTGCACTTCGCATCTTTATACCCATCCTATCTATCCACATACTTACGTATAGGATAGAAATGAGAAGGCTAACATTTTATAAGAAATGTGACCGTATTTGCATGTAAGATGTGTGTGAAACTATTTAGGATGAAAAGAAAGACACCTCTGCACACCATACTTATGTTAGAACCCGTATCTTCTTCTCCCCTTCGCCGTTAAAACGGATAAAACGAGACTTGAGTCTTTTATCCGTGTAACCATCTATGCGGGCTATTTTGTAATAAAACCTAATACATATGTAAGGTTCCTCAAGAAACAAAAAATTCCTACGACCTTTCCTCCCACCTATAATAAAAGGCCACACTTCCAGAGCTGCAGTTTAGCGGCACTACTTGAAACCCTTCTTGGTTGGTATATTCGGGGGGAGAGCTCTGGTAATTCGGTGGAATTAACCCCCTTCATTCGTCTCCACCCCCTCCCCTTCATCGGTAGTAATGGCCGCCGGACTACCACGGGTAGTTAGTGTCACAACTAAATGAACAAGCTTGAAGAAGGTTTCATTAGGGCTGTTTCCGGCTGTTAACATGAATGGACTGCTCCTAAGACATTTACGACTTATTATTTGTACGCTGTGGTGAGATGGTAGGGGACTCGAGAAAAGGCCAGTTTTTTTTTTTTCAGTTTTTATGGCAAAACATTTTATTGGCTGAAATTTTTTTAAAAAAACGCCTCATTATAAACGTAGTTTAATTTTATTCACATGTTGATATCGACAGTTCCTGAATATCTTTCATGAGCATGATGGCATTATCCAACAAACTTTTTAAATAAACAGAAAAAGTTGTCATTAAATTCCAGAACACCCTCGACATATATTCAAGAAACTTTGAGGTCGCCACGTGAAGAAAATTAAATTGTATGTTTGTACTGGAGCGATATTTCATTTATTTTGACCAAAAGATTGTTTTGTCATAAAAACTGCAAAAACACTTCAAGTAGTCGAACCAAAGTATTTACAGACTCCGTTTCTCCAGTCAAACATTTTAAGGTTCCGGAACTAGTTCCGGTTATAGAAATCAAAGCTCCTGTTATTTTCGTTTCTTAGTTCTAGTTCTTTTAAATACATCATCACTTTTTAAAAATCCTCAGAAAAGGCTAAATCGAGTGTTTCAAAATATAATTAATTTAAAGAAAGAAGGGAATGAAATGAAATTTAAAAAACTTTGAACCTTTATTTTATTTTATTTTATTTTATATATTTGACGTGCACATTCCGAACTGACTGATTATATCATTACACAACTTATAAACTAACTTAAATCAAGAATAGACACAGTACCCAGACCCCAACCGCTTAATTCATATATGTGAAAGGAGAAACCCACATTTCAACCTTGATAAATGTTTCGGATATTCCAGGAATCGAACCCGGGGATCCTTACGTCAACATACAGATACGCTACCGATTGAACTATAGTGTAAGACTTTAAAGGACCAATAAAAACCTTTATGATTACTATGTTACCTTTTCCTTGTTTTCTATTCTATATAGATATATGTTTCCACGAACTTTTTTTAATCTCCATCCTGGCTGGAAGATTCCCACGGGACATTTTCTGGAATAAACCAAATAGCCGGAGCTATAGACGATTTAAAAAAAAATCAAGTTTACAAAAAACTACTAAACGATTAAAAAAAAGTTTTGAAACTTTTAGAATTATTTAAAAATTTGTGGTTTTTGTTTCAATGTTAAATGTTTAAAACTCGCTAAGTAAACACACTAACACGGGAAATTCTATCTTGATTTGCTGTGATGTCACAGGTAAGCAACTTCCTTTAATGAAGATAAGTGTCCATGTCAACAGATCGAGATCTTTTTAAGAGTTTTGTTCTGAAAAAAATAAAAACAGATCACACAGCTTGCAAATTAATAAACACTTTATATTTGTGTACAATATATTACAATACAAATTTAATAACTTGATCGTAATAAAGAACAGGAACAAGAAAATAGATTATTCAAGAGTAAATAATTATTTTGTAAACAGTCCACAATAAATAAACTGAAGTTGACTGGTGGTAAGGATGTTGGATGTATTAATGTATATTCAAGTGCCCCTGAGTCAAAGTTCATACTCCTGGATATTATTTTCGTTACCGGACGAGTGCTAATATCTTACCAAGCTGTGTTTATCTCTTGCGGAGGTAGCGAGATTGGAAGAAGGTTTTCCACGTATAAAAATGTAATCAAGTTTACTAGGTACTCGTCTGTTTCATTATGAAGTAGCTGGATATTACTTTTCTAGCAGACTTCTCAACAACATCACGAGATGTAATTCTTATCCAACAAGAACACTACCGATCCAGGTTTATTTTTACTTTCTCATATAGTTAACTTAGACTATTAGGAAGATGGGAAAGAAATACTTGGAGAGCTTTGAAATGTCTTGCTGGAGAAGACTTGAGAAGGTATATGATGGGCAGACAGGGTGACAAATGAAAAAGTCCTAAGAAATTGAAGTTGAGAAGAGAAACATTTTGGAGGTGATGCTTTGGTACAAAGCAAACTGGTTCGGGCACAACCTTAGGAGGAACCGTCTTCTGCACGACGTCATAGAAGGAAAGGTTGAGGGAAAGAGGAGCTCAGGAAGGAGGAGGATTCAAATATTGGATGACTTGAAGGTAATAAGAAAATTCTGGGAGCTGAAGGAAGAGGCATGTCTAAGTTCACTGACAAAAGGAATGGACCTGTCGTAAGACAGCACACCTAATAACGATAATAATCTTTAACATTTTTAGCCTCTGGCTTATGATGGATTTGTATGGGCTCTTGGGCAAATAAAACGTAAAGGGTTGGTCTTACGATTATGTCCATCTGTCTGTCTGTCCATGGGGCTACAGCCTAAATGGTTTGATAGATTTCGTTCAAACATTGTATGGTAATTGGTCTAGACCTTAGAGTAATGACAGTTTACTCACGATTTATTTTTGGAAGTTTAATATAGGCCTACTATTATATATTTTAAACGGATAAAACGATTTTGTTGAAAATTTTTATATTGGAAGTTTCACAGAATACTGTACATATGAATGTGTGTTTATCTTTGAAAGTTTACGGTTTTTTTAATGGCTTTAACTTGTTCAAAATTTATATCTGAAGTGTACATTTCTTATGATTTTCAAAATAATATGTTTGGTATTTCCGAGGTCACCCCTAAGAAGAGGTACTAATTTACTGATGGTCTATTTTTGAAAATGTAGCTCCTAAATATATATTATCTGATAATGTATGTACTATTTTGACGTAACATTTATTTGTAACCTATTTCCCCTCTTCTGCTGCTACATACACGATATTTTGTTTTTTGTGCGCTGAGCCTTCTGCCTGTCCGGGCTATACGTATATTTAAACTGATGGTCTACAGATGAGGAATGTAATTTAGTGAAAGTGCACTCGCATTCGTATGAAGAAAGGATTTGGTGAAAAACCACTCACAGCTGGTTCGGGTTGGATTCGAACCTTGACATCCCCGTCACCGGAAATCCTGTATCTCGTGATACTGATGACTTTCACCGTGTGACCACTGGCGCGGGGTAACCGGCTTGTGGTGATTTATTATATTATATATATTTTAAAGGTATATTTAATGTTTAGGACATTTGTTAAAAATTTGCTTTTACACGTTACTAAATTTACTTTCTCGTATTTAGGGATGGACTTTCTTTGTTATCTATCGATATATTTATAATTTGATATACTTAGAATAATAATAGCAATAAGTTACAAACCCGGGCGATGTCCTGCTGTGCTTTTCATCCACCCGTAGCTGGGCATGTCAGCCGGTTAGTGCGGCCCTCACCATCTGAGGGAAAGCACATGTCCTAAGGGAGTCCTGAAGGTACGTTAGTTTCCCGCTGCTTTCCGCACATTTGGTATGTTGCAAGGTATATATCGAAAGCTATGATGTATCGATATATTGGTTGTTTCCGATACATTAAACTGGACTAGAACGGCGGTACTAAGATGGCTGATACGTGACGCTAGTCTTCGCAGCTTTTCACTTTACAAAGTTGTATTTAGTTGTTGTAAAATTAATAGCCGACAAGTTTAATATAAAAGAAATAGGAATAGATTGATTCAGTTAGTAAAAATAAAGATAAAAAAATGTTCATTTTATTTTCATTCACAAGCCCTATATAAAAATCTATGTTTTTGTTGATATATCGATAATTTTTTATCGATATATTGTTGCCATTTTTACTCGTACTCATACGTCAAGTCATGTTACCTGTAGCTGTCACTTTTGATAGATAATCTCAACACCTGTGGAAAGTTGTTTTCCATGTTTACTGTAAAGAATATGTTTGTATATTCTATGAAGATTGGAATGTACCTTGGTCCGAGCACGACAGACGGTGGGAAGACCTGGCCGAACCAGACGTCTGGTGACGTCACGACCGTCGCCTCTAGGAATGTCCGCCGACCTGTCTTGTCCGTCGTCTTGCCACTCTGCTAAATATAGCAAGGAGGAGTACCGCGGTGATACATTCCACCGAATGCAGCAGTTATGGAGGTTTTGTGGCCCGCGGACCTTCGAGATTCGCAACGAAAGAAAGAATAAATTAAAAACAACGGGTACATAGGCGGTTTTTGTTGTTGTTGGAAACTAAAAAATAAGTATTTGTCTAGTTAAAAAAAACCTATGCTATTTTTACAACAGCTGATTGGCGACTGCTTTCTAAACACAGTTCCTTTTTTTTTAGCACCGCATCTTACTACCCGTTTTGGTTGTGCGCCTATGTACTGATTTCACTAACGGTTTAGGGATTAAAACATGTTTTTAATTGATAGGAAGTGCACATGCATTTGCGTGGAAGGGGAGTGGGAAAACCACTCTCAATGCACCGGACCGGGATCTAGTCCCGATCTCCCAGTCTTCGGTAGTCTAGTCCAACACTAGAGTAGCGCGTTGGACCACGTGGGTCTTAAACTACTCTTATAAAAAAAAGTCATGGTGTCAGCCTCCATTCGAGCCGTACCGACCACCGTTTGGCTGCCGTATGTTGACGAAGATAGTGCCAACTTCTACGTATCCTCCTGCCGTTAAGGTAGGAGTGTAGGGAGAGTGAGTTAAGATAGATAAAATATTGCTCCAGTACAAACTTAAAGAGTCTAATTTTCTTCACACGGTGATATCAACAGTTGTTGAATATCTGTCATGAGCATAGCGGCATTAGATGAGAAACTTTTTAAATGAAGAGAAAAATACATTAAATTCCAGGACACCCTTGACAGATATTCAACAATTACTGTTGATATTAACTGCTGAAGAAAATTAAACTATATGTTTCTACCGGAGCTATATTTGATTTATTTTGGGCAAAAATAATGTTTTCCCATAAAAACTGAAAAGTCGCTACGCTTAACTCGCGTTCCCTACTCTCCCACCTTAATCTCAGTTTTCTATACCTAAGCCGCTACTTATTTATTCAAGTAACTCCTCGTTTGTCATCACGAGGCTGACTCGACCCCGTTCCAGACCCAATACTTCACAGAACAATCTGTAAGAGCCATGGATCGAACCCAGCACCCTTCTATGTGTAGCCAGGAACTCTTGACCACTAGACCATGCTAATATATGATTAATAAAAGTCAGTGGTACGCGTACCACAGTTTGGGTAACACTTGGCCCCCTTCCACCTCACCTCAAACTCACAAAGCAGTCATCCCCGCCACAATAAACATTTATCTTTATGAGAGTGGGTACTCTGGTTGATGTCGGTCTATGTTTTATGTAAGTGTTCTGTCGTTTGTAAGCTCGGCCTGTCTGGTCTATTAGCCACTAATTACTAATATATATATATATATACACCAGGGTCTGGGCGAGAGCATGAAAGTTAGCTCTTATGTACTCAAATCCCCCTCCCCCTGGATAGAAGTCTCCAGACTCAACCAGAGACTTGTTAATCAAGTTAATGTCCCTGTTCCTGTTTAGTCGCCTTGGCGGATCATCTGCTTCAACACCCCTCCTCCTTCCCTCTTACCCCTTCACCAACCCCCCTCCTTCCCTCTTACCCCTTCCCTCCCAAACCCAACGACCCTCTTTAACGATTCCATTACAAGCGCGTGTTTATAACATTCAATAAGATCTTAAACAAAGTGGTAGTTTAACGCCACGTTTTTTTTATTCCGCCGCATATTACTACCCGTCCGGGTACTGGGCGCTGCTTTTTATCCCCAGGCTACCACAGATACCCCCTTTTCCCCAAGGTGGATCGGGCACCGCTACCTTGCAGTATGATCCCCCTTATACCGCGGCCCCTCCATAGATAGGACGAACACAAAACTATTTTCTATGATCCTGTACATAATTATATAGACTTGAAAACGTGGTTTAAAATTTGACATTTTCCACTCTGAAAAGTCAAAAAACTCTCATATTTATATTGATCACTAAGATACATATCCCCTGGAAACGAAAGGGAGGGGCGTGGAATGGATCTTTAAGAATGGAATGGTGTCATTTAATAAGGGGGGTCACAACAAATTTGATTGTTCTTTGCATTTTCCTTTTCTCTTGTTTGTTCTCCTACTGTCTGACAACTCCACCCACTTGGTTTCTGATGTTTGTGAATTTCTGCCCTACTTTTATTCTTTTAGCGTCTTGACGTTGGTTACGTGTTAATATATCTACGTTTTATTCGGCGAGTTTTTAACGTATATCATTGAAATAAAAAAATATATAAATTCTTAAATTATTCTAAAAATTGTCCTACATTTTGTCACAAAATTATTTTTTTGATCTTGAAGCAGTTTTTTTTAATCACCTTCAGCTCAGGGCGTATTTGGTATATTCTCGAAAATGTCCAGTAGGAATCTTCCTGCCAGGATGTAGATTAAAAAAAAAGTCCGTGGAAGCGTCCGTATCTATAGTTAAGAAAAAAATAAACCGGTAATTTTGAATTCCAGATCAATGTTGTCCGAGCGCAAATGGTAGATTGCGTGTATATACTCGTCATAGGAAGAGGGTAAGTGCTATAAGCAGGCAAACAAGAGGCCCCTCATGGTGAACTTCCCATTCTCTTCCGTCTCTCTCTATTTTAGTACATTGGGGGTCTTAAGGGCGACAGTGCTTATAGTGTTTTACGTACGTTAATAGCTAATATGCAACCCGCTTCGCAGAATATAACGCGCATTACCTTCCATTCCACCCTCAACCAACAAACCACCTCGGCGGTGTAGTGATAGTACACCTGGCTACGATCATAAAGGTACTGGGTTCGATTCTCGGCTGATATCTTGGGTATTTTCTTTTTTCTCTTGAGAGGAATTATACCACTGGTCTCCAGGAGTTGGTAAATTAGGCTTAAGTTATATCTAAGACTCCCTGTGGTCCACACCTCCATATTCACCATCATCACATTTGTGGATACGTGTAGACAAACCTCCATAGGTGTACCCTGGGCAACGCTCTGTGCCACCAGAGGGGCTAAAAGTCTACATATTCAAGCGACCGCACTGGATACCAAGTACCTCCCGGTCACTAATGCCATACGCAAAAAAAAAAAAATCTCTTTGAGGAGACGGAATGTCGCTAAGCAATCCGTAAGACCTTGACCTTGGCTCGTTATTCCCGTCGTACGAGGGGCTCAGCTGCCGGTGTAGGAAGGAGGACCCTCTCTCTTGACGATCCTCTTGGTCCTCGCATTGATCGCCGGGGTGCACTGACGTCACTGCGCTCTCGGAACAATAGTTAGGGGGGGGAGGGGTAGTTGCCGCCCTCCCACTAACCCTCACGTGTCCGGACGGAGTGTCCTTCAAGTCCTGCTGCAGTGGGAGGTTCGAGCCAGCGGGAGGGGAACGACCTATTTTAATTGGAGATTTGTCCGAACATTTTTACCTCAGCAGGTAGCGTGTCTGCCTATTGGATTAGAAGGGTCTTTGGTTCATTTCGTGGTTTGACCAAAAAAAAAACACTTAAAATTAAGGCTTTTTCCTTTCACAATGAGTATCGTCTGTTTTTTTTTTTAAATCCCGTCTTACTATTCGTTTGGGCTATACGCATGTATTAATCCCGCTAAAGGGTTAGGGATAAGGAAGGCTGAATTTAAAGGAAGTGTCCCCGAATTTTCGTGTAGGGATAGTCTAAAACCACGCTCAGTATACCAGACTGGAGGGAAAACCAACAATTGGGATCCGCGATCAGATGTCACACGTGCTGCGGATTCCCTTTATAAGGAGCTGTGCTGAATAAAAATGTTTGGATCATGCTAAATTATGGCCGGCGCGGAGGATTTAAGATTCGGCTATTTTAATAAAAATATGTATTCTTATGACGGACTAACGCCCGGGCAGCTCGGCTATTACCAATATAGTGACGAAGCCTACGCTTTCCAAAAGATATATCTACGAAGTCTTGTCTTCTAGAACAGTCTTTGAGTAACGAGATGCAACCGTCTTCGTCATGATGCTTTGTAACACAAACTTAAAACAACTCATTACCGACAGATTTTATTTTCTATCAGATACACATATGTTTAGAATTAATATTAAGATGAATGTTTTAAGAGTTATTATGTTGTGTCGTGACACTTATCGAAACAGAACGAAAACGAAGCACTAACGAGCCTCACAAGTAATCTCACAACAATAGACGCGGCTGTCTGCTCGTATCTCGCTTTGTAGACGTACGCTAAATAATTTGAGTCGGTTGGTTTTAGCCAAAGGTGGGTGAAATATTTTTCAGTTTAGCCACAGTTGTGGCAAATTAGAAGTTTAGTTCGCCACACCATGTTAAAATTGAGAAATCGGGTTGCTCAATCGAACGTCTAAAACAATACACAATGTTTTAACAAGTTTATTCAAAACCTGTGTACTTTGACTACTAAGTTAAAACTTCATCACACGTGCAAATAATACAAATTGTTCAAATTGAAAATGTAAGACAATTTGATGCGAAAGTTGACAATCCATCTTTCTGACAAGTTATAGAAGAAATATTGGCTGAATATCAGAACTCAATGCATATCTTAGCTCCGCTTTCAAATTGTCAACAACAATTATTCGAGGTTTTTTAGTTTGAATTTATGAATCCAATCGTAGAGATCAATCCATCCCTAGTCTAGCCTCAAACTCAGGAAGCAGAGATGAAATGGTAGAGGAAGTTGAGGGTAGTATTGGATGACAGTGTTGCGTCAACGACTCACTCAGGAAGAGGAAAGTTTCCAATTATATGCAGGAAATATAAAGTTACAACCGCCACACGCCGTCGGGGGAAAAAGGTTTATTTTACTTCGAGAGCTGGAAAAGTCAAATTCGCCACATTCTTACTAACAATTTGCCACGTGTGATGACTGACGACAGGGCTGTCCACTCTGGGCCTAGACGCATGTGAACTTAAATCGTCGGTTGGTTTGGAAAACGGATTGGGTCTCCCTCCGCAAGCCGATATAGTCGCGCAGATAAAGGAAAGCTGAAGTTATTTCAAGTCACCCCAATGGGCCTGAAATATTGTGATTGTTTTATATCTCGTAGCATGATCTCGTTTCTGCTTTTTTTTTGTTTGTTTTTTCCCGGCGAAGGTGTGAATCCACGGTAAGCCGGTGTCTTCGTCGCTCGCCTAGATTTCTCCTCTCTTTCTCTCCCTCGTCGTGTATTTAAACCACACGACGCGGTGCGTCGGGGGCAGCTACATTTTATGAGACAGGGTTAAATGCGGCCGGCGGGAAGAGCTCGCTTCGGGGCCGATTTGTTGGTTGGTTTTTCAGTGGATTTCAAAACAGCCCCTCGCACTCTTCTTATCTATCATTCCTCGTGATGATATAGATCATAGGGGGAGCTTCATGTCAGCCAAGTTGCGTATGAAGTGTGACCAAAGGAATTCCAATATTCATAGAAACGGCTTTTTAGAAAATATCAATGTTGACCGTAAAAAAAAGTTAATAACAGTTTATGTACTATATTCTATTATTCTTGTTATTTTATAGGTATTGATGACATATATAAAAATTGAGAGCTGTGTAAGAATGTAAAAAAAGTTCATTTAGTTACGCGCCCCAACCCCTTCCCAATAATTTGCTCGAATGATCACTCTTTAGTACCGTCAAAGAAACAGTGAATTATTTATTCAGATAATTGAATATTTACGTTTTTAACAACGCATAGATAATTTTTTTAACTTTTTTATGTGACTTAAATAATTTATTCAGTTATATGTTTCGTACTATTTGGGTGTTATAAAATTTATTTTGATTCTTTGATTTTAAGTGCAAACTGGATCGTCCCCCCTCACAACAACTAATATCTAGCGATGCCTATGAATACATTACCAGTTTTAAATAATAGGCCTTTGTACGTGACTCGAACATATGTCCCATCTCCCTTTCCCACGATTTTTTTTCTCATAGAAACATTGGGCTGTGTAACAACTACATAGATTTCACAATCAAGGTCGATTAATCCTGCTCTAAACACCATTGGCATCCAACACTTCAAAATAATCCGTTGTATGAAGTTTCATTCCTCTATGTTACCCTCTAAATGTCTGAAGTAACTGGAAAAATTGGAAAACACAAGGAATGTTGTGTTAAGAATATATTGACAAACCTGCTTCGGACTTGTAGCAGAGTCCTCTTCCTCCGCTTGTTCCCCGAGGAAGCCTGAGTCCTTTTCCTCCGCTTGTTCCCTGAGGAAGCCTGAGTACTTTTCCTCCGCTTGTTCCCCGAGGAAGCCTGAGTCCTTTTCCTCAGCTTGTTCCCCGAGGAAGCCTGAGTCCTTTTCCTCAGCTTGTTCCCCTGAGGAAGCCTGAGTCCTTTTCCTCCGCTTGTTCCCCGAGGAAGCCTGAGTCCTTTTCCTCCGCTTGTTCCCCGAGGAAGCCTGAGTCCTTTTCCTCAGCTTGTTCCCCGAGGAAGCCCACATGAGTCCCGCTCTGACGATTTTGTCTTGTTTCAGATTGGTTGACGCTGTGAGAGTGCGCTGTGGTCCAGACATCGTTCCCTGAAGTATGGGACGCTTATGGTAAGTGCGTCATTATACTCTTGTGGGGGAGCGCTGCGTGATTATACTCTCCTGTGGGGGAGCTCTGCGTGATTATACTCTCTTGTGAGGAGCTCTGTGTGATAAGAAACTCGTTATCGTAAATCACTACCAAGTAAAATAGTGTTTTTAGTCACCACGAAATAAAGGGTGTTTTTGGTCACCGTGAGGTCAGATGTGATTGAGGTCAAAACGTGTATAGTTGAAAATGTAACTTCATTATAAATTATCTTTTAAAGAACTCTAAAACACCTTTAAATCATCTCCCATCTCTCTCTCTCTCTCTCTCTTTAGCGATAGAACGTTCCTTCTTATGAACTCGCTCCCTCATTAGTTACACTTTTTATGGTTAGCTGAAAGGTCACTCCACTTAACCTTCGTAGGCTACATTTTTACCTCTCATTTATACTTTTTTTTTTAGTATATTCCTCGAATTCTCTTAGGCCCGCGAGTAAAACGCTGGGGAGAGGGGGGGGTATTAATGTCACCCTCTTGGCATTGTTCGCCGGAGATAATTACACGACCTCCTCTTTCTCTCGTTCTTTCCACCAACCTCAACTTTTTTTTTTTTTTGTCTGTGTGACTTGAGCGTATAGATTCACCCCTCTCTTCCTTTGATAGAGACAAGAAATAGGGTCTGTGTGTTTATGGTCGTGTGCGCATTTGTTACCTCCCAAACTTACCTTATTAGTTATTACCCATCTAATTCACTCCCCGGCCGAGATCTCAGACTTGGTTTCATCTGTACCCACTAACGTTGTGGTTTTTATGATAGCTTTTTGCCCTCGGGCTTACTGAATAACTCAAACTATGAGATAACAAAGTCCCTTTTTACTATGTGTAGCGGGGTTTCCGCGTTCCTGGAAAACCTGGAAATGTACAAGAATGTTTGGTTTATGGCAATAAAAAAACGTAAAATCCAGGCAATTTTACAAACATAAATAAATATTATTCAGGAATATTTGTGAATTTTGGTTGTCATTTTTCAACCCACAATCGAGTTTTATATTTATATCGACCGAGCGACCACCGTCTGCTGGCGAAGGTAGTGCAAACTTCTGGGGATATAGGGCGCCATATTATCAACACAACACACACTCTCGCCGTTAATCTCTGTTTTCTAGACCCTATTCGCGACATATTTATCCAGGTAGCTCCTCATCTGTCTTCACGAGGCTGAATCGACACCCCGTTTCAGACCAACTGTTCCACAGAAGGATTCTGGAAGCTCTGGCGCTCGAACCCGGGGCCTCTGTATCTGTAGTATTAACAGTGCGTTTTACTACCCGTTCGGGTTGTACGCACTTACGCTAATGTGCAATGGTAGGGTGATTGTGAGATGAAATGGAGGACCTACAGTTTAACGTGGGATCCGAACCACGGTGGAGGCCTGGTATTCCACACATTCACGAGTTATGATTAATACACGTCTTGTCAGAGGTGAAGGAAGAGTTTGGCAATCGGATAAATCTGTATCGAGGATTGAACCCCGGGCCCCCAGCATAGAAGTCTGACACCTTACAACTAGATCGCCAGCTCACTCATTCCACTAAAACAATCGGTTATTTGATCTTGGATAACGATTCGTGAAAATAAATAGTAAAAGGTTTTGCATTTTAAATTATTTAGTAAGAGTAATATTTTTTTTTTCAAATAGTATACATAGACTATATTAATTTGATCCAATTTAATTTAAAAAATTAATTTAAATATGACTTTGATGACCTAGCAATATTGTTTGGAATTACGTCCTCCGATATTTCATTGTAGACAGTCCTCGCAGAAAACAAACACAGCACGTGTTTCGCGAGTGTGCTTTAGGAGCGCGTGTGCTACCAGATTGTAGACGGAACACGCACGAATCTAGGCCTCGCGCGCGGGTCGTGCCAACATGGATCTTCCGAGGCCCGCCCGTTTCTCGGGGGTCGCCGCCGTCAATCTTCTTGTTTGTCTTGGAGCGGAGCGGATTCAGTTGCGGCGGCACAGGAACATTCTTCAGGCCCGCTCTCCGCCGCGAGGATAATGGATTACATGACAACTCCACCTGCTCCCGAGAGTAAAATAAGGTACAGTTGGGGGGGTAAGGGGGCAGGGGGGTATCATCACCCCTCTTACCTTCTTTTCTTGCGTCATTCATCGCTGTACCTGCCGGCAGATAATTCGAATTCGAAAACACCGCGACATTGAGTAGTTTCTAACCTTATTTAGCCTAGTGCCCACTTTTTAAAATTTGATGTTTGCTTCCGCTGTCTCCCCCACCCCCTCCGAACCCCGATTCCTCTCCCACCTCCCAATCCCAGCTCCAGCCAAACATGCTGAAGTTGACGTTAATAAGCTTAAATGCATGTTACCTTTTACATTCATACTTAATTAATCTAGACTAAATAATTACCATGAAACTGTAATAATTAGTAAATTTTATGAATTTTGATTAATTTCTTTAAAGACCGTCTAGTTAAAATATAAATAAAAATTAAAAATCAAGTCATCCTATTTTTATTATTTTTTTAATACAAAAACATATCATTTGTATCGCCTGTAAAAAAATCCCAAATTTTTCCACACATCTCATCAATGACCCCCTGTTTCCGGATGGTCAGTAAGTTTTACATCCTCGTTTGAAAAAAAAAACACATCACAAAGTAACCTAACCTTTTTCTTCGCATAAATTTGAAATCTTTATGAATCAAATACACGTTAAAACATTATGTAAAATATTTAAACGTAAGTTCAAAATTATGGAACACAGCCTAAATATTAAAATTAATCTAAGACTCTTTTGTTAAATATTTTGTTGCCTGTTATTAATTATTAACATAAAATTATGGCTGCAATATCTATAAAAAAATTAATCTAAATGCCCCTTACCGCTCTCCTACACTTTACCACCTCATGAAAACCAAAAATGTCCCCTGGGGGGGAGTGATACTGGCCAGGTTGGGAACCTCTGGTTTAGGGAATTATGCTCCAGCTCGCTATAGCCCACACTTTGCTCATGTGCGCTCGTGTGAAAGGGGTCTAAATAGGCCTACTCCTAATAACAAAAGTTTTTATTTATTTGAGGTATTTAACGTGCACTTTCTGAACCTACTGCATATTATATCAGCACACGACCTGTATATAAACTTGACTTACATCTATAACAGACACAACACCTTCATTTTACTTTTATTATAAATGTTGGCATGGCCGTGAATCGATCCCGAAACCCCTTGTTCAATAGAGAGAGACGCTACCCACTGAGCTAAGATATCAAAATAATGCTAGATTCCAATCGGAAAAGAAAGCTGTGTACGGTTTTACTTGGCGGCTTAATAATAATGTTAAAAAGCTTGTGTAGTATTTTATCTACCCCGATTTATGATCTATTTACTACCAACCTACACACTACAGTTTACGTTTCCTAGGGATAACCTTACTTGACAGATAAAAAGTTACTAGATCTGCTTCCACGTATCCACACGTTAATTCATGTTATTTGCATTTGTCACTTTCTATGGATATTATCATAGAAGAATGTAGACCTCAAAAAAGAATATGTATTTTCTAAAAGTCTATTCTTAAGAAAATTGGACTGTAAAGCTTTTTTATATTTCTCACTGATTGGTGCGTTTTAAATTTTTTCCAGGTTTTGTATTATTTTTGTTCTGCCTCTATTTAAAAATTCAGTTTTGAATCTTCCTGCAGTGGAAAGGTAAGAGAATAGAAGGGGGTCGGGTGGTTTTTTTTATATGTATGGCCACGGTGTCAGCTGTAATTAATTGCTCATCCTCCCCTTCCCCCCCACCCCCCGCGGCCCCTCTGGCTGTGTGTTACATAATTTTAATGAGACGTCACTTAATCTTCTTTCTAAAGTCTTCATCTCATAAAGCTTCCTATTCTTGACCCTGTTGCTGTCTTACCCGATTCTTTTTAGATTTTTACATTCTCCCCCCCCCCCCTTTCCCTCTTTTTCACTCCCTTTGAACTTTAAAAAAAAAAAAAATCTTGTTGAACCTCGGTGGTCTTGGGCTAAAGTACTCAGCCGAGGTTTATGGATTTTTCTTTGTGTGATAAAAAATCCGTAGCACAACTTTCTTCGGAGGGGAAGTAAAGCCATCTGTCCCAAGTCTATCGTGGCTTGTAAAAGAACCCTGGAAGGTATATGAAAATACCTTTCCCCGGCAAATTTGGTAGGCTCTTTCGTTCTCGCTCATAGACATTCTCGTGTGCGTATATAATCAGTCGTTTCATAAACTCCACGTTAACTAACTCAAATAGAAAAAATTAAATAAAAAAATCTTGTTTGGAAGATTTGTTTTTTAAAATAATGCTGGAAGGCTACACATTTGTTAGGGTTTCAAACAAATACAAGACGCATTGAGGCGGATAACTCTGATTACGTTGAATGACACCCAGTAGGACACAAGAATCGAACCCTGAACCTTCTGGTTTAGTTTGTCAACGCTATCTACCAGCGAGATACTCAGGAATCGCCCCCTTCCTTATTGGGGGTCAGTCTTCACTTATAGCTGGAGACAGAGTCTTTGATAGACGTGATGACCTTGAAATTAATATGATGTGGCCTCATAACAAAAAAAAAGTTTGTTTTATTCTGTGTCTATTTATATTTATCTACTAGCATTACCGCACGACGCTGCCCGTGATCCACTGTGGTATAATAATTATAAAACTGCGCCCCTTCCCTACCCCACATGGTGCTCGATTTCATTTTGAAACGTTATCTCTGAAACGTAATTCTAAACCAGATAAAAAATATTTTCTTCAAAAATTGGTTAAAAATAGCCTAATTAAAAAGTTAACTAAAAATTTAAAAATCCGGCTTCGAGGTGCATTCGGACCCCCTTCCGTCCACCTATGTTAAAAATTTCAGATCTCTGCGTGTCGTAGATTTGGCTGGGCATCGCACACAAACAAACACTTCCTTTTATTATTATAGATACCTGGGTCTACAACCGAAACAATTTTATGGATTTTGTTTACACTTGATATTTTGACGTTATATGTCCACACCTCGAGGCTTTTTTTTTTCAATTGATTTTTGCCCTCACTGAAAATTAACTTGAAGGCTGAATTTGCAAAATTCAAAATGGTTTCAGAAAATTTCTCTTAACGATTTGGTTCAGAAGGGGTATCTGTGGAGCACTTTACACGATATATATATTTTTAGCACCGCGTCTTACTGCCCGTTCGGCTTATACGCTTAAGTACTAACTACGATAATGGGCTAGGAATTTGGAGGTTGAATTTAGAGGAAGTGAGCCCGCATTTGCGTGTAGGGAGGGTGTAAAACCACTTAGAAACACACACCCCACACCCCCCCAGTTCATCTGAGCGAGATTCGAACCTCGATTTCCTCGTCCTTTTCAGTCTAGCTCAACACGAAACTAGCGCGTTAGCTAACCACGCCACTGAGGCGGGTCACTTTACACAATAAATAAGAATGTATGTTCGTTTTTCCACACACAAAAATTTATGTTGATTTACTAATGTCTGATTTTTGAAACTTTGTCACAAACTAAAATATACTCTTAAGAAAGTATGTACCATTTTTTTATTTAGTTCTTTGGCATTTTTCTGTTCGTCTTATTCCTGCCATCTTTGTGGGTACTTTATCACTGTCCCTTAAGAGTCAGTATTATTCTTCCTCTTTTATTTTATGTTTTATCTTTATTCTTCATATTCTCTATTCTACTAAGTTTGGTCGAAAGCCAGCTTTCTGGGAGGCCTTATTTCGTACCAGAATCAGACTTTATAGATGTATTTTAGTAAGATAAAAGACCTTCCATAACGGGCTTCCTACCAACTGGGCTGTTTCCGTTCGCTACGAATAACTCCCCAGGTCGATTTATCTTCCTTTCTGTCGCTTCTTCCCCCTCTTCCTTTATTTGCAATTTTTAATTGGTTCTCTGTTTCGTTCGATATTCCGTTTAATATATTCTCCCAGCTAGTAAAAAAAAGGCGGTGATTGCTAAGTGCGGGCCCATGATTTAAAACTTGCTTAATCCACTCTTGAGAGAAACCAAAATGAATGGTTTAGGAGAAAAAAAAAGGATTTAGTGATGATTGCAAATAGCGATTTGTTATATTTAAAAAAGAAGTTAACTACCTATAATTTATTTTTCTTTCACAAAATAAGAAGGGAGTGAGGTATTTAAAAGTTTATTTTAAAGCTATGACACACGACAACCTTGACCTAGGACAGTACTAATAATCGCCGATTTGTATAAAAATCCCTCTTTTGACTACCAAGATTGAAATAAAGTCACTCAAATTTGTTATTTTATAAATATGTCTTATTTGGTATCATAATCCTCGTTTTGATTCTTCCTTGTGGATTACTGTAAAGTTTATATTTACATTAACCGTTTCTAGTGGCAGAATAGTCTAAGGCGTCACTTTCGTGTTAGACTGGCCTGTCGAAGACTGTAAGATCGGGGTTTGACTTTGGTCTACTGAGGGCGTTTCCTAAATGGTTTCCTACCCTCCTTCCACACAAATGCGGGCAGATTACCTCTAAAATGTTTCCTTCTCCATCTATACCCCACTATAGTAGTTATATAATTATGCGTACAGGTAGAAAGACTTTGTTTTAAATACATATATATTGGGAGCCGAAAGGTGACCAACAGAGTTAATAGGATATTCTCAAAATTAAGGTATGCAGAGAACGCGAGAAAAGGTCAGTGTTTTTGCAGTTTTATTTATTTCAAAACTTTTTTTGGTCAAAATAAATCAAATATTTATCTAGTAGAAACATAGAGTTTAATTTTCTTCACATGGTGATATCAACAGTTGTTGAATATCTGTCGTGATAATAGTGGCATTAGATGACAACCTTTTTAAATGAAAAGAAAAAGTTGTCATTAAATTACATGACACCCTCGACAGATATATTTAGCACCGCGTCTTACTACCGTTAAATGCAATGGGCCTTATATAAATTATAATTAGTAGATAGCACCCCTCGGAATGGAATTGAGGTCCTTAATAATCGTGGCTGACTGCTCTACCCACTTATATACAGGACAAGATGTGACCTTTTTTAATTTGTTTATTTAGTGAGATTTCACGGATATATTTTGGCGATAATAAAGACATTGAAATTATTTATGTTACAGTTTATAAAAAATCTGAAAATTAGATATTTCTTTATATAAACCTATAATTGTATTTGCATCGTGACTTACTACCCGTCCGGGCTGACCGCGTATTTTCACTTATATGGTAGGAGTAAGGTGAGTATAATTTAGAAGACGTGAACCCGCATTTGTGTTGAGGGAGAGTAGAAAACACCTGGCCGGGATTCGAATCCTGACTGGGAAACCAGATGACGGTAGCCCTAGTCTGTGTGCCCACCTGTGTGGTGAACGGACTAGAGAATTGCTGATTAAGGGCGGTTAGTTGCTTTTATTTCCAAGGGGCGGTGAGTATCCCCTGCGTATTACTTGACTGATACTACACGCAATACAAGAGTTAATTAAAATGTACTTTGAACTTTATTAGTGTCGTATAATGCCCCTTATTCCTTACTATAACCCCTAACTGAGGGGGTTAATGTCTCAATTCGTGTGAGGGTCCTAACCAGCCCTTTCTTTGGAGGTCGTCATATCGTCCGTTTAGAGATAAACCCTTTTCCTTAATCGTTCCAGCCTTTAATGCTGCATTGATTAAAATATAATCCGGGGTTCATTCTGGTCAGTTTGGCTAACTTTCTTTCTGATTTTATATTTGCTTGCAGTAGATTACTTAAAACACGCTGATTTGCAGAGCAGAACTTACTTAGGTACTCTCTAACATTAGGAACTCGTAAGCTCACTGCCGCACTTACCAAAATTACACCTCCTATTCCTGTCTCTAGCTTGTTATATCCAGTCCACCTCATTACACCCTATCCCTATCTCGAGCTAGTTATATTCCAGTCCACTACACCCTATCCCTATTTCGAACTAGTTATATCCAGTCCATCTCATTACACCCTATCCCTATCTCGAGCTAGTTATATCCAGTCCACCTCATTACACCCTATCCCTATTTCGAGCTTGTTATATCCAGTTCACCTCACTACACTCTATCCCTATCTCGAGCTAGTTATATCCAGTCCACTACACCCTATCCCTATCTCGAGCTAGTTATATCCAGTCCACTACACCCTATCCCTATCTCGAGCTTGTTCTATCCAATTCACCTCATTACACACTTCCTATTTTGAGCCATTAATTCTATTGCACGGGCTCTTAAGACGTCTGGTTTGAGCTGTATTACCTACCAAAGTTTGGTTGTTGTCAGGACGGGGGAAGAAGGACTTTTTTGTTTGAAAAAAAAAAGAAAGTATTATGTAAAGTGTTCTCAAATGATTTAAAATCATATTTTACTTTTCACAGCTTCTTATGTTTCTCTATGAAATATTTATCAACACAAGATGAAGATGAATCCAACTCGTTTTTTTTCCCCGAGCTTGGTTGGAGTAACAAACCTCTTGATGTGGTGAAGTGAAGTGAAAGCCTTCTGGTAATTTGATCTCG
The DNA here is from genome assembly GCA_902155825.1 of Timema genevievae. NCBI lineage: Eukaryota > Metazoa > Arthropoda > Insecta > Phasmatodea > Timematidae > Timema > Timema genevievae. The sequence goes on along the minus strand of CABFWO010003216.1, from coordinate 8,796 downwards.
CCGGGATTGTACTGTTATGTTTTATTCATACAGCGCTTCTGTATTGGTGCCAAGGAGTCGCTACGGTCCGATTTTCATAGATAGAGAACCTATTAGATCTACTTTCACGTATTCATACGTCATTTCATGGGATCTACAGCTGCCACTTTTGATAGATATTATTAATACTTATATAATAACATTAATAATATAGTAAAATGTTATCAATGTTGACCGCAAACAAATATGTTTGTATGTTCTATAAGTTCCTTTCTATGACAATTGGACTTTACCCTTTCTCTGCGGCTATGGCGTTATAAGGGACTAAAATTAAACTTCCAAGTTTCTGTTCTGGTAACATTTTCTAAAGTGGAATAAATAGGATTTATCGCGGTACTCCTAAACGCTCTAATTACACAGGAATCTGTTAAACTACCGAGACTCAAAAAGAAAAAAAATCGCGCGGCGTCCTGTTACACTAATGGTTTTAGGACTTAAAGAGGTTATATTAACAAGAAGTGTTATACCCACATTTGCGTGGAGGGAGAGGGGAAAACAATGTTGGGGAAAATCAACCTCAGTACACCCGACCGAGATTCGAACCTCGATCTCTCCGTCATCGGCAGTGTAGTCTACTGCGAGAGTAGCGCGTTAGACCACGCGGCCACCGAAGTGTTTTTATTTTGTTTTCGTGTTGGTTGGTTAAGGTTGGATGGAAATTAACTTGAGCTAAGGTCCGTATTTTTTCACTTTTTAATACACAAATATTTTTTTGGGGTCAAAATGAGTCTAATATTGCTTCAGTAGATACATTTGGTTTAATTTTCTGCGTATTTTAATCCTGAAAGTTCTTGAATCCTAATCACTAACATTTTGGCATTTGATGATAAACTTTATCAAATGAAGAGACAACTTTTCAATCTTTAATTATTTTATAAAGTTCTGTTATAACCTTAATTTAAAAAAATACTTTATTGGTTTGAAGAATGCTATAATTATGCTTCCAAACATTTATTTTTATCTCACAATAATTGTGACTTTTTTTTTTGAAACGTCCTTGGTAATGTATTAGTTTCACGGTCTCACTTTTTTTTAAATTATATAACTTAAAATTATAGGTATAGCATGATTTTGGTAGGAAGAACAGTAAAAGTTAGTTTACTAAAGTTACCAAAACAATTTTAATATAGTCAGTCATACATCAAATCATGTTATCTGAAGTTGTCACTTTTGATATATATTATCAATACCTATAAAATAACACAAATGATATACTAAAATGTTATCAATGTTGGCCGCAAAGAAATATATTTGTATTTTCTCTACCAAACCAAAATCGGGCTAGATTTAATACTATAGGGAGAGGCATGTTACTGATATCTTCCACCTTAATTTCGGCGTGATCCATATTTGTAATAAGAAACACTTATTAAAATAAATAACATTTCATAATTTCTGCTACGCGTCTCTACGTGCGGTTAGGCGGCCTCTTTAAAGTTATTTTCAAATGCGTGATATTTATCCTACAGACCATGTTTATCTCTACACTCCAATAGAAATAATTCTAGTCAAACGTAACTTGTCAGTGTTGGATGTAGTTTTAATGAATGACAAGACAAAGTGCATCGGCACTAGCCTCGAGTGAAAGTGGGAAAAGTGGATAGTCTGTTTTACTGTCCTACCCTAAATAATTCTTACTGTTTGTTTGTCCTAGTCTCTGAATATTGGGATCGTTTAAACTGTCCTACCCCACTGATTCTTATCGGCTCAACTGTCCTACCTCTATATAACTCTCGCTGTGTTCAACTGTCCTATAGTGATCTTTTTCTGATAACCATTAAGAGGCGATTTCTCGAACCTAATGTCGACCTTTTTTTGCCCTCTGCCACAAATAATGGAATTCAAGTAGATGCAAATCTAGGCACAGTTTTTTCTCCTCTACCTCTTCCCCTCCCCATACCTATTTGTAGCTCCTCCTCTCATTGTCGATCGGAACAGGTAGCCAAGTTTTGTGCCCCCCCTCCCCTCCCCTACTTCAACAGCTTGATGGGGCGGAATAACTTAATTTAGCCGCGAAAAGGGGGGGGGGTAGGGGGTTGAAACAGAGTTACTTGACAGAGTTGAGGGACCCCCCCTCTCCCGCGTCGTTCGTTTTAGGGCGAGGGGGGGAACTTTTTAGTTTCGAAGGTAGCTCTTCGTTTCAGACATAAGAGTGGTAGAGAGAACAATAATTGAATTATACCTGCCACTCTTAACGTGCGTACGCTTCTCCCTCTTTTAGCCTTCTCTCTATTCTTCCTTCTGTGTGTGTTTGTTTACCCCTCTCAAGGCTGTTCAAGCAAGTTCTGAATTATTGTTTTAACCATTTTTATTTATTTATTTTGTTTGGAAACTATTTGTGAAATCTGACTCACCGAACTTATATTCTGAAGTAAACATCGTGGAAAACCTTCTTTTATATTTTTATTAATATCTTATATATAATACCAATTTATTGAAGTTCTAACGATGTATTAGTAAATCGTCAATAACCTTAAATAAACATAAAATCTGTGTCGATCGAAAAGTACAAGTGGGGCTACCCTGTTAAAAGACTGGATATACCAGGGGTCGGCAAAAGGTCGATCGCGTAAGAAAATTATATCTTCACGAAAAGGCAAGATTACCTTGGATTATTCCACTATGGTACAGCTTATAAGATGGGGTCATAGTGTAATCAGTCAAGGTAAGACATTTCAAGACAAACGGAATGTACATTTTATTTATTTTGTGTATTTTCTATCAAGGCAGGGACATAAGTGTTGGAGGAAATATTAAATTTAAGGGATAATACAAGATGTATAGGAAAAAAATAAATTAAAAGTAGAGTGTAGAATCGAAAGGGGATCGTGGGACCTTTGATAAATGTAAAAGGACCTATCATCAGAGGGCTGTACATCTTTACATTGACACAAATAATGCCAAAAACATTTTAACACTGAAAAAACTTAATCAAATGTAGTTAGTAGATACTAGCATTTAAAATAGTATATATATATATATATATATATGGGATCGATTCAATAAATGAACAAAAAAGTCGTCATTCACCAAGAAAAACTTAAGAATGTTATCTGTCAAAACCTGGAAAAATTAAAGAGGTTTATAATTAAAAAAAAGTTATGTAACCACCGTTTTATCAAACATAATTTATGCTCTTTGCAATAATTATATTTAGTAATCTAAAATACCTTTAAATAACAAAAGTATAGATATTACCTTATTTCTCAAGAAAATTAACCCCCCCTTAAACATTGAGGATATTAGAAATAGCTTTAAAAAAATTCGACCTCTTTTCACCCCTTGATGGATTTTTTTTTTTTTTTTTGCGTCGTATGTATTTCCTTCCAACCCCACCCTCTTATTTTCTTAACGAGGAAAGTTTCGATTTGCAACTCCCTCTGCAATGTTTTTCAACTTTCCTCTTCCTCTTCCCAACTACTTACGCCCACAAATCTGTTTTATCAATACCGAACCCCCACCCCTCCCCCCCAAAAAAAACATGCGTCGATATACGTGTTCATTTCCTTCTTGGTCTTTCTTTACGTCGAGAAAATTCGCCTTCAAAACGAAGAATTAAAAAGAGAAGTTTTATTTTATTTTTTGCTCAAGTTTGGTTTTCTTTTGTGAGAATAAATCGCGTCTCAGCGTTACATATATAAAAATCATACTAACAAGTTTTTTTTTATGATTTTATTAAAACATGTTTTTCTTTCTCCGTTTCTATCCTCTAATTTTTTTAAAAATAATAATTTGTGTTTGTACTTGTTTCTTACTGTATAATGATTGTTGTCACTGTTGTGTTAAAACTCTTGTGACTTGCTCATCGGGAAGTAGTAAGAATTGCCGTATCAATAAATTTCTAACAAACTCTTTAGTCTTATGGAACTCTAAGGGTAAAAGTTCATGGACGCCGGAACGAAAGTTCCCCATTCCCCACTATCCCGAGAGATCACCATCCAATCACCAACCACCTGACACACAACCACACCTTCCATCGACCAAGGGGTCTTGTATCTTCAGGTCTCCCAACAAAAGTGTTGTGTACACGACGTGACGGTCTGTCTGTCCCTGGGGCTGCAACAGAAATGGTTTTATATTTAGATGACTGGTTTATTTATTACCTCGAGAACAAATCCTGATTTTGATTCTAACTCTTGGTACGGTAGTTAATTGGTAGTAAATTTTTGAAAATGGTTTAAAAAGAGTTTGTTTAAAATGTACATCTAAGCAGTGTTTTTAATGGCATATAACACTTTTCACGTGTTTTTTCGGAGCAACATTTGTTTAAGGGCTGTTTAATGATGACTAATTTTCGAAAATATATAATTTGTTTAAAGATGGATCTGACGTTTTTTGTAAAAATAAATAAAAAAAATGTGTTTTGGGAATGTTTTACATGAAAATTAAGAATGTGTGCTATTGTTTCTAAGGGAAAAATCTATGGTAGGTTAGTAATGATCGATTTAAAAAAAATCCCTTACAATTTTGTTCCAAATTTGTATCTAAAGAGTGTTTCAGATGATTATAAAAATATTTATTTTTCTTAAGAAAACCAATTGTCGGGTAGTTTAATGATACACTGATTTTTGAAAATGTTGTCACATAGAAAAAGAGAGAGCACAGTACGATTTTGCCGTACCATTTATTTGAATTTGTTTTAAATAATTATATAATTATATTGTTAGATTTGTTTGGGTTTGTGTTTTCCTCAAGGGGGAGTCATTATTCCCACCTGTGACGTAAATCTCTCAAAATTAGTTTCAAAACAAACTCAATCTGAAAATGGGGCTCACCCGCTAAAAGCGCGCGCGTCTCATTTTGTAGTCCGGCCGAGTTCTGATAGCGCCGAGGGAGTAGTTCCCTAGTCCCCCTCACCCACCCACCCCCTCCCATCACCCTTTACCTTCTCACCGTACGTGGGAGGGAGTAGTTCCCTAGTCCCCCTCATCCTTTACCTTCTCACCGTACGGGGGAGGGAGTAAAGGAGTGGTTTCTTCGCCGTATGGTACATTAAGGAGGTTTTGACGCATGGCCCCGTCGTGGACCGTGGGATGAGGGTTGGGGGGGAACGCGCAGTCACGATGATTCATGAGAGCTACCCCTTTTTTTTCTCCACAAGAGAGACATACAGATATAGCCTGTGTGCTCGGCTGCTTTCTTCCTCCCTCCCCTCTCCCCCCCATCATGGATATAACCCGTACCCATTACTACCAACCTCTGTTTCGCTTCTACTCTCGAAACACTCAACTTCCGAGGTAACGCAATTACCTGTCGGCAACCTTCCCTCCGTGTTTCGTCAAGAAGTTGTTGTTATTTAAAGATTCGCCGAAACAAGATTGTTCACTGGCGTCACAAACACAATATAAACCAAGCCGAGGTTGATAAAGCTTTCTTGAGCGATAATAATCCGTTACACAACTTCCTTCGGAGGAGAAGTAATGCCATCGGTTTCATGTCAATTGTGGCACGTAAAAGAACCCCGGACGGTATGTGGAAATAACTTTCCTGGCAAAATTGGGAAGCACTTTCATTCTCGCTCATAGAAAATCAGTGTGGAATGAATCTAGGAAGTGCCACGCTTTCTGAACTCCCTCAGTACATGGGTTTTCTACCAGATGGTGCGGGCAGCACTAACCAGCCGAGGGGATGAGTGCCTACACAACTCCGGATGGATAGAAATCACATCAAACCAACCTTCTGTTCGCTGACTTAAGAAGAAGATGTATAAATATATAACGTTCACTTTCTAAAACCTACTGACTATATCATCCCATGACTAATAAAGTAACTTAAATCTAGAACATACACAACACCCAGCCCCCATCCCATCATTGTATCACAACGAAATGAGAAACCCACATTTTACCAATGATACATTTTTCCAAGGATGCTGGGGAACCGATCCTGGGACCCTTAGCTCAGTAGATTGACACGCTACCGACTGACCTAGGGTATCCGTGTGTAAACACAAATAAAGGGTTTAAATCATTGCAAGAAAAGAAACTAAAAAGTTAATATAAGTGAGAGGGTCACCATAACGGATTAGGGAAAATTACTCCCTCCCATCAATCGTCACACCGTTTGGTGGGAAAAGTGCGCCCCACACACTGTTTTACACACTTACAAAACAAGTACGTCCAAGGATCTAACAAAGTGTTTGAAGAGTCTAGCCAAGATTCAAAAAAGGGAGTAAAAGTTCGTCAGTATTAAGTTTGGTAACTTCAATTTATATGTTCACATCAAATGCTTACAGATACACACTAATCTTTATTTCATTGAAAACCTAACTTAACCTAACCTAACCTAACCTAACTTAACCTAACCTAAACAACAGGCAAGGAGACAGGTGCAATGAATTGATGTACTTTGACTTCCTCAAGCCCTCATGATGTGCGATGAGTCGATTTGAAATACTCCACCCTCCTGAACAAATGGATGTGATGAACCGATCTACGCCGGTGAAAATGGTAAAGTCGTGAGGAAAGTGAGGAAAGTGCGCCCACACGACCTTGTTATAATTATTTAGGTGAGACTGACAAGGTCGTGTGGTCGCACTTTTTTCACCTATTAGTGTGCTTATTCACGTGAGGGCGCAGTTTTCCCTGGGAAGGCGCGATTCTCCCGACACCACCATAACTGCTTGAGGCTGAATAAAAGGAACCGAGAGTATGATGGTTAAAGATGAAAGCCAAAAAGCCTCTAAGATTGAAAGGTTGTCTTCCGAGGAGAATTAAATAGCCCACAGTTTTTCTAGGATGACATAATACTATTAAGTTAATATTTCGCACTTGTGGTCACGCATTTTAATTGTCATCCTTGTAATGTACTGTGTTTACTGTGATGGAGAGGGCTCGAATCTCGGCTGGGTATACCGACGGTTTTTTTTCCCCCTAAATGGGTTTCCGCGCGTATGCCGGTACACTTTCTCTAAATTCCTCCTTCCTCGCCCCGCTACCTCATTAATGTAAATAAACGAATAAACCGGACGGGCTGTAAAAGTGCTGAGCATGGCGGCCAAAAAAAATATGTTTAAACGCTATGACAAATATTTGCACAGCGCTGGGAGTTGTCAATTCACTGGAAAACCACCAACGCCCTCTGAAATGTTTGGAATTTTGGCCCTTCTGTGGCGCTAATTGTTTGTTAATTATTTAATGCATGACGGTAAATTATTCTGAATAATTTATTGCTCGGCTTCGCTTACAGTTTTGAGGTCGGCGCTGTGCGGGGCTCTTTGATCGTGTTTGTGTACGTAAGTAGCAGTGTGACATTAATAACATTGCTGTGTTCTGTTGATCATTCTCAATGAATAATGGGGCGTGTGCCCTAGTTTGGTGTGTTTTGGGTGTTGTGTACATTTTATTACAAACCTAAGGCTACATATTCATGTAAATAAAATTTGCATTTGATTTTGTGTTAACTTTGGACATAACTCTAGATAAAGAAAGGATCAAGCAATATTATCTATTTTTATTTCCTCCATAACCTTAAGTTGTTGTTTTTTTGTTCTAAATATTAAAACATCTATTGTAATTTTCTACAACATCTAAATTCTTTTTTATTCATGACCTAAATATATTATTTTATTCGACCATATTGTATTTTTCTTAAAATTCAAAACCATAGTTGGGGGTGCTGTTTGTTGATAGTGGATATAACATTATTTAGGAAGGGCTCCCGAGCACACCTACGGGTCAACAGTTTTTTTACTATAATTAAATGCGCAATTTTGTTTGTTATGTTAAACTGTTCCTATATACAATTTTAATCAAAATTGTTTTAGCCGATTTCGGGAAAATCTTTTTCTCTTTATTTCTCTGTGTGTCTCTTTTCACCCCCTAGTAAAATTAGCTACTCATAATTTTAAGATTAGATCAAAGAACCCCTTGAGGAACCTTAGGAAAACCATGGATACCAAGTTCTAGCCCGATCGATATGATCGGTAAAATGTTTTCGGCTCTAGTCCCAGTAATAGACGGACAGACAGACAGCAATGTAAGAATCACCTTTTATGACTCTGGGATCATTAAACATTGACATCCATTAAAATCTTGAATTCGATTTATTTGACGATTACAATTCTTCCTTTCTCCGAAGGTTCGCGAGGAAAAAAAAAGTCTGGTATTGTATCTTGTAAAATACGAACGGTCGTTCCGAATTTTAATAAAACCCTCGTGGTAATTTATGAAAAGCCGCGACAGAGGGAAATAAAAGCTTATAAAAATTCCATGGCGTTGCTTCAAAATCTGCTTCAATTTGTTCATCAGATTTAATATTGTCAAAACAAACGTTTATACTCGGTTGAACGTTTGAACATTTTAAGGTTTTAAGTTATATTTCATTCTACTTTCGCCAAAGATCTAAAAATAAATGTTATGTTTCTTTCTTGATCAGACGATACCTGAAATATAAACGTGAACAACTCTTTATAGCGGGAAATGATAAGGTGAAGGGGGAAAGGAGAGTTTAAAGACGGAAGTAAAAGGGAACACTGCTGTTTACTTTTAATTTTGTCGACCAAACAAAATGATGTCGTTTTGGAAGCGTTTTTTATTATTATTACTATCATTTTATTTTCCGGCGAGCCGTGTAACTTGTCATTAGCGTTCTCTCGTTTTCCAACCCCCCACCTCCCATCCGCCATAAAATAGGGTGGGGGGGGGTTAGGGTGCTGTTTGTAACATAGGTTTCGAAGGTAGAAAGTCCCAAGTGACTAGAAAAGCAAGTCTCTTTGTGATGCTGCGATGCGTTTGTTCCTTTGAAACTTTGGTGGTC
>CABFWO010003215.1:83045-94060 GCA_902155825.1 Timema genevievae | reverse complement strand
TTGTGCGACTTTAACAAAGAACCTATCCAATGACACTGCTTGGCAGACAAAGCGTAACCGTAGTACTACTCGTATTGCAAGATATCACTCGTTTATCAAGTTAAAATTTATTGAAAATTTTTGCTCGTTTTACAAACACTTGCAAACCAAGTTACTCGCAATCCAAGGTTTTACTGTATTTATGTTTTTATTGTTGGCATTCCCGTGAAATTGTCAATGTATCTGTCCAGCAACAAGGCACCCAATTAGTGACAGCTGGGGGACAGAACCTGGCCTACAATGTGATGCAACCCATGCAGACAGTGACGATAGATGGCCAGGAGGCCCTTTTCATCCCGGCCATGCCGGCCACCCAACCCCAGGCGATGCAGACCCTCATCACCCCCTCCGGGCAGATCATACGTACACCGGGTATTTTCCCAACCAGTCTGCTACAGAACGTCGGAGGGCAGACAGTCCAGATGGCCAACGGTAATAAGAGCTCGATTATTATTACTAATACATTTGCTCATGGTTCAAACCACAGCTTCTAGGTTCAAAGCCGAGCAGCTTGGTTAACAGCTAACTTTGTTGCTGGTAAGCTCCAATGGTTCAATAATGGCTGAGCTTTTAATAAAAGGTGACTATTTATACCCGAAATAAATACTACTATGTTACAGAATGATTTTATCCCTGATTTGAAATTTATATGGACTAAATAAAAATGATTTAATCAAATGGCGCAAAAGTTTAAATGTAAATTTTGGTAACAATGCACATAATCATAGCATAGTATTTTTTCATTAATTCTGATTTTTTTTAATAAGATTTTGGCTCTAACTTTTCCTAGGCTAATTTGCTACTTTCATGTATGAAATATATAAATAGCTTGATACATTTCATAGACCAAAATTTACCAACATTTTCCATTAACATGAATATTAAAAAATAAATAAATAAAAGATGTAATGTGTACCAAATGGCGACTTTCTTCTACGGCTCGCACCAGTTATTTTAAAGTGGCTGTCCCTGAAAATGCCAAGGATAAAAAGTGGTCATTCTACTTTAACTTTGTCTGATACCCTAGCTTAGCTTAGTCGGTAGTGTGTCTGTGTGCTAAGCTAAGGGTCCTGGGCTCGATTACTGGCATGGCCAGAAAATGTAAGATTGGTGAATTGTGGGTTTCCCATTTCACAAAGATGAATTAACGTTTGGGTGCTGGGCGTTGTGTCTGTTCTAGAATTAATATAGTTTGTAAGTCGTGTGCTGATGTTTCATTGGGTTCAGAAAGTACATGTTAAATACCTCAAATAATGACAAAACCTTTAAAGCCATTACAATTCTTTAGGGAATTCATGTTAACTGGGGGAAAAAAATTGGAGCATCATAAGACAGGGTTTGCAGCATTTCAAACTACAAAAATTACAGAAAAACTAGTATCAAAACTTTTTTTATGTGAACTTTGTCATTGATAAAGTAAGCTGAAACCATAAAGTTTAGTTCACCCTTTAAGGTAGGAGGGTAGATAACGCGAGTTAAGGTAATGTTTTTACAGTTTTTATAGTGAAACTTTTTTTTTGCTAAAATAAATCAAATATTGCTCCAGAAAATAAAGATAAATTTTCTTCACTTGGTGATATCATCAGTTTTTTAATATCTGTCCTGAGCATAACAGCATTCGATAAGAAACTTTTTAAATGAAGCGAGAACATTATCGTTAAATTCCAGGACTCCCTTGACAGATATTCAACAACTGTTGAGGCCACCATGTGAAGAAAATTAAATTCTAATGCTTATACTGGTTAATTATTTGAATTCTTTCGACCACAAAAAAAAAATCATATAAAAACTGCTAAAAAACTGGCTTTTTCTCGCGTCGCCAAAATCATCACCTAATGGAGCATATGGCTTTATATTTCTTGGCAAACTGTTATCTTACATAACAAACTAAGTGTACGTTATAATTTTGGTATAAGTTAACATACCATTGTTAAATTTAAACATTTTCTCTTTGATAGGCTATTTCCATTCTTAATGGATCAATTTATATCTATTTTTTTTGTTCAAACTTAAACTTTTCATTTTATTTAGCCTATAAATCTTGAATCTTGGATATGCATCTTAAATAACACGCTAAATGTAAGAGGCTTAACATACATATTTATGTGATTTTTTTTCATATATTATTTGTAACAAGATTACCTTGATGGTTACACTATAGTGCTGCCTATAAGATAGTGTCATGCTGTAATCGGCCAAGGTAGGATATTTGTACCTTTTCATGGTAGACAGAACAATCTAACATCATATTGTAATTTTTGTTCTAAAAATGAGTTTGGGCTAAGTGCTAATAACCAATTCACTCTCTCTATTTNAAGATAGTGTCATGCTGTAATCGGCCAAGGTAGGATATTTGTACCTTTTCATGGTAGACAGAACAATCTAACATCATATTGTAATTTTTGTTCTAAAAATGAGTTTGGGCTAAGTGCTAATAACCAATTCACTCTCTCTATTTTTTTTTTTTTAAATTTTGAACCAAGCTTCAAAATTTTTGATTGAAGGTTCATTCATCGATTATTTTTTTCTTCCTTGGGTGAGTCTAGGTCAGAACGTGACAGTGCGGCCAGCCAACATACCACAAATGGTGCAGTTCCCCATGCAGCAGACGATTCCGGTCCAGGTTCCTATCTCCACATCCAACGGCCAGACTGTCTACCAGACCTTCCACTTCCCTGCGCAGGCGTTTGCCACCGCCATCCCCAACATTGTTCAGGCGTCTGCTAATAACCAGGTCCAGATGATTCCTCAACTTAGCCAGGTATGACTCGACAACAATATTTTTTGTGAGGTCCATTTGCTGTTCAGATCAATAAAATGTTGCGCCTTGTTCGACACATTATATGATTGTGAACAATTGGTTCAAAATTCAATAGTTCCCAGTGGCTAGTGCTGAAAAGCATCAAAAACAACAATTTGTGTTTTTGACACTACACACACGTGGAACTTGCATGTATTGCTGCATCAGGATAGGATTTAGGGCTTAAAAAAAAGATTTCAAGGCAACCATTTTGTTTTTAATTTGCTCATCTCCCTTATTAAAATAAGTGTCAACAATAATTTTGTTTTACAAGGAAAGTGTAACTATCCTACACATACTCATCTGCAGCTCGTGTATATCAGCACATTTGCACATGAACACCCAATATTTTGATTACAATCGTATACTATTTTAGTTTTAAATAATTTATTGGTTTCTCTAAATGTATGTGATAATTTATTCCTCTACACTTTCATGTTCTTTTATTGTGATTGTCACATTTTCGGTGTAATGTTGGCAACTATTTTGTGTGCGAGCGTGGGAAATAAAGTCTTGTATGCAATTTGGCAGCACGGTGTGAGCGATATAAGTATAGCTCTTTTAAAGATTTAACATGGGAAATGTGTGCTTCGTTGCTGTGGAACATTTTAGTGTTTTGACTAACTCACCCTTATCACAACCCTCGAGAGTCGAGCCATTCTAGCTGATCCAAACAAACAAAAGACGTTTGTGACCCTCATGATTTGACACTATTCAGTAGAGAGTTGGTAACCAAGCAGTTTGGACGAATAATTTTAAGTACTGTAAATGTCTTTCATTTGATTGGTAGTTTGGGGGGGAAGTTAAAAAAAACTATATAAAGATACTTAATTTAAACCTTGTGTTGCCTTTATATAGAACATAATTATTTATATTATAAAATGTATATTAGCTTATTTAAAGTGTAAATAGACATAACACTGGAGTTTTTTGTTTGTGATATTTCTTTACATATGAACATGCTGCAATATATTATAAATAGGGATGAATTAATTTATCAAGGTATCATACGACAGACCTAGCCAGTCGGTAGTGGAAAAATATATGACTTGAATAAGAAACTGACCCAGGCCACGGACTGGAAACAGTATTTGATGTAAAAAAAAATCAGGATAGCATAGTAATTAAAAGGCTAGGATCTGATAGACCAAATTTAATTGAAAAAGTTTGCAAAAAAATAAAAATGATCACAAACGCAAATTCTAAGTTAACATTTACTAAAAAATATTCTTAACTATGTGGCTATCATTCAATCAATTCTTTGTATTGTTTACTGTTTTGTAAAGAGCTTAATATATGAACAAAGAATGGCTAGTCAGACTATTTCATATAAGCGAGAAAAATTAAAAGCATGAAAATTCACACCTACACAAGAATGCCATTATATCCAATGGTAGGTTAAGACGCAGGTAATTGTATGTACACCTCGTTTAACCTGAAGGATAGCAATCTTATCTCACCTGGTTCACTATAGTGTCGCTTTGTGGTAGGTAGATCTAAACAGTTACTTTCTTTGTATATATGTAGGCCTACATAAATATGTATACACACACGTACACACACTACACACACACACACACACACACACACACACACACAGTGTTTATGTAGGCCTATATCTATATGTATTCCTATGCTACATTGATTTAACTAAAATGTGTATGGGCTCATATCTTTATGTTGGTATTGTCTTGATACATTTGAACTAAGTATGTAGATATTTGCAAAATATATCATCAGTTCTTTAATATCTGTCCTGTAAATTTGTATGGACCCATATAATTTCAATACAATTTTGATTTCATGAACACCCTAGTTTTTACATCATCAGCCGCCACTGCTCATACTAAAGGTTTGTGTGTTGTGTCTGTACTAGAAATAAGCTATGTTACGATGCTAATAGGATTTACCAGTTTAGGCATATGGTATGAAAGTTACAATGCTGCAGTTAATCTTGTAACTTATTCTAAAAAGGGAGGGAATAACAGACCTAAATAAGTTTCCACTCAAACAAGTGGAAGATAAAATAATTAATTGTATTGATTAGGTAAATTTGTTGACCTCATATGAAATTAATTTTTCTCTTTCGGCTTCAAAGACATTGACTCAAAATTTTAAAGCAACTTCATGTCAAAAATATCAAACTTATGTGTTATTTAAAGAGAATAAAAACCAGTAATAATTAATTTTTGGTGACCTATATATATATAAAAGAAACTAGGTCGGTTCTTTCTAACTAGTGATTAGAAGAGTTGTTTGCAGATCTTGTTTAGCCTGGTATGATTCTGATAGCAACCTAAAATGATGACATATTATTGCATTGGGTACACTTCCTGATGTTAGAATTGGTCGCTTGGTGTGCTAAGTTAAGTTAGTCTGTAATTTGTGTATTTAAATAACATTCTGTTTATAAAGTTCACTTTGAATCATCATCATCATCATCATCATCATCATCATCATCATCATAATGAACTGTTTCCAGCCTGTGGCCGGGTCTGTTTAGTAAAATGCCTCCATCTCCCTCTGTCCTTCCACCATTCTTCCTCCTACACTCTCTTCCACTCTGCTCCTCTCACTTGCACACTTGCTGCTATCTGTTCCTCCCCTCTCTTCCTTGGTCTCCCTTGCGGTCTATTCCTTACATACTTCATATCCAATAATACTTTGTATATCAAAATAAATGTAATAATAATCGTAACCAACCCCTCTGTGCTGTGTGTTGCAGGTTGCTCAAATTCTGACGCCGTCCGGTCAGATACAGCAAGTGCAGTTGGCCTCTGTCGCTCAACTGGGGAACTTGGCCCAGGCTCAGGCTCAAGCACAGGCTCAGGCACAGGCTCAGGTATGTTATGTTTCGCCTCTATTAGATCACCGGCATTCTAATAGTTGGCAGTAAGCTCAGCGTTGGTGTGCTCGAATTGAACGCCGAGGTTCATATCGGGGTTTGATGCACCTTCTCTTGAGGTGAATGCTGTTGCATTTCCTTAATATACACCCTCCTCATAATGTCTCCTTAAGTTGTGGATACCGCACACAAATAGCAAGCGAGGTAGTACAATATTTTGTTTTGTTTTAGGTGCAGGCGCAGGTACAGGCCCAAGCACAGGCTCAGGCTCAAGCACAAGCCCAAGCCCAAGCTCAGGCACAGGCACAGGCACAAGCCCAGGCGCAAGCCCAGGCTCAAGCCCAGGCTCAAGCTCAAGCTCAGGCTCAAGCACAGGCCCAGGCTCAAGCGCAGGCACAAGCCAATCAAAACCTGTTAGCGCAAGCTGCTGCCGCTGCAGCTAGTTCCGGTACAGCTACATCCTCGACATGGAGCACTTCCACTGTGTCCACTCCGAGTGTCACTGTGCAGGTAATAGAGTCAGCCCCTTAAGGGGTCCACCATACATTTCTTAATGGTCTAATACCACATGTCTGGGAGACCCTTGCTTTGATTCCTGAGAGTAAGCAAAATAACTTTATATTTGTAAATTTTGAAAAATGACACCTGAACACGAGAATGAAACCTGAACTCAATTTCTTTGTCCAAGTGTCATTATTAAAAATTTACGAATATGATACCGTATTTCTTCGATTCTAAGACTCCATCGATTGTAAGACGCACCTTAGTTTTTTAGTACCACCAACAGAAAAAGCTTTGATTCTAGAAAAATAAATAAAAAGTAAAAAATATTCTATATATAAGAAAGATTTTTATATAGAATTAAGTTTACTAACAACATTAGTATCTTTTTTTTTATCAGTAGCTATATTATTCTCACTCCCTTCTGAATTAGTATCAGTATGATTCTGAGCTATCTTTATCTTCACTATCCCATATATTGTCTTCTGAGTCTTCT
Organism: Timema genevievae; assembly: GCA_902155825.1. Lineage (NCBI taxonomy): Eukaryota > Metazoa > Arthropoda > Insecta > Phasmatodea > Timematidae > Timema > Timema genevievae. The sequence goes on along the minus strand of CABFWO010003215.1, from coordinate 87,379 downwards.
TAGCATTTGTCAAAAAGAATTGCGATTCAAGGACACCAGTGATTATAAGACGCTCCCGGTTTTTAGAAACGTTCAAAGGGGAAAAAATGTGCGTCTTAGAATCAAAGAAATATGGTACTTGATATGGCTTATATCTGTAACTAATCATCCTTTCCCTCTTGTGAGCTTCGCTGGATAAGTATATTACTTCTGAACTAGCTTCACTTCAAATATATGCTGAAAACATTTTACTTGGACACAGGAAATGAATCGAGGGATTTCAAATTAGTGCAACAGCCGGTACAAAATTGAATCATCATTCATATATTTTTTTCACTTATGTTTGTGAATGGCACAGAGTCTGAACCAAATATTAATTTCAGAATATTGTAAAATATCTCTCTCTCTCTAAGGAAAACCTCTTTTTTCACTCGTCGAGGTATTTTGTTATGAAGAAAATACAGGAAAGGTGGATGGAAAACGTAGAAAAAGGAACGAGCACAATATGGCTTTTACAATGAAAAGAACAACACTGTTCACACATTAAATTGCTGCCACTGGAAAAAGAGGTAATAGCTGCCTCTAAAAGAAAATTGATTGCTACCATCCAAGTGTGAACTGTGTTCTTTGTTCTTTTATTTGTAAAAGCCATATTGTTTTCATTCCCTTTTATATGTTTTCTATCCACCTTTCCTGTGCATTCTTTCAAATATGTATAACAAAATACCTCAAAAAGTGAAAAGAGGTTTTCCTTAAAGAGATTTTTTTTGGTTGAAAAAATCTATAGTCGCACAAATTCAAATTTTTAAATACATCTAATATAATTGTACATTTTTTTTAACTGGACAAAAAAATCGAGGGATTTATTTGCTATAAAATTAATCTAAAAAATTGAATAAAACTAAACAAACTAGTAATTTTTGAGAAAAGGATTGAAAATTTTGTTTACTCAAATTTTTCGAGTTTTTGTAAAAATCTTCTAGTTGAGTTTTAACAGAGGCTACTAAAACTCAAATTTTTGAGTACTCGCACAGCTGTTATATTTTTACATTTTACTATTGTATGTTGAATCTCCTGATCAGAAAAAAAAAAACCAACAACAAATCAAACAAAAATACAACAATTAAAGAACTGTTTCTTTTCTCTCATACAGACGGTGGCAGCCCCAACCCTGGTGGGCAGCGGGGGCAATTCAGACTCGTCTGGCCCCCACCATGTGTCGATACAGGGCCAGGGTCAGGCGGGTCAGAGTGTCATACTGGGTCAGTCCCAACAACTGACCCTGACCAACGCCCAAGGGCAACAAATAGTCATTCCCGCCAACAGTTTGACCAACCTTGGCCAGGCTACCACTATGCGCACCGGCGGCAACATCATACAGGTAGCTAGGCCTCAAACCATGGTCATAAACTCATAACTATTTGGATGTTGTCCTTCAAACAATGTCTGACCACCTCTCAAAATATGGTAAGAATCACGACAGTGTCGAGAAGCTTGTGCAAAGCTTTGAAATTTTGATTATGAATCAGAACTAGCTGATATTTGTATTTGATTCAAAATTATTAATCTTTATTTGTTTAACTATGAGGAGGCTCAGTGGCTAAATGATTATTTAATCCTGGAAATTGATACAAATAAATAAAAAATAAATTATTAAGTGCAAATTTAAAAAGGAAAGCCCACCTAGAAAAAAAGGTAATGTGTGGGAAGAAGATGATGTCACCGTTGTCCATTGGATTCTTCCCACATTTTCCTCTTTCCATAGGTGGGCTTTCTTAATTAAATTTACACTTAATAGCATATTTTATTTTTTATTTATTTTTATTAATTTCCATTATTATAGAATCTATATATTTGAAAGATTAAAATTTTATTAAAAATTTGAAATAAAAAAATTCTAGATTCACATTCGACTGAATTTAATTTGTAAAATTCGAATCTTAAAGTCAAACTTTTGAATAGTTAAACTTAGAATGGAAACTTATATCTTTAGTTAAAAGACAATAAACAATATAGTCTTTACTTACATTTTATTTTGAAAAAATTAATCATAAAATATTTGATTCAAAACATTTCCATTATAGAATATTTTATATAAAAAAACTACATGATATGAGCTAGCAAGTGAGTTATACTGACCGAGCAGCCGCCGCCATTAGCAATGATAATGCTAACATTTGCAGATAAAGGGTGTCATGTGGCCAGCACAGCGAGCCCTTCGGTCATTAATTCCAGTTTTTTAGGCCAGAGCTGCTACTTATTTATTCAAGTAGCTCTTCATTTGGTCTCATGAGGTTGAGTTTGACCCCGTTCCAGACCCACGGCTTCACAGAAAAATTCTGAAAGTACCAGGGATCGAACCGGATACCTCAGTTGTTAAACAAATTAATTTCCAAAATTTGTGGCTTTGGTGGGGTATAGCACTTGATTCAACCCTGAGTTCAAAGAAAGTGTGCTTGACTATGATACTATCTCAGTATACCCTCATTACGTCAAAATTCTTAGACCCTTCAACTTTTTTTTTAAAGCTTCCCAACCTGACAAACCTCCAGACCATTCCAGTCCAGAATATCCCCGGTCTGGGTAACGTTCAGCTGATACCGGCCAGCGCCTTATCGATAGGCACCCAAGTCCAACTGGGTCTGTCTCCATCAGGAACTTCAGTTTCTCAGTCATCAGGAACACCCACTATCACCACCATGCCTCCTGGAGCTCAGATCATTGCCACGGGTCAGCACTTACAGCAGGTACATGCGCCAGCATCACAACATACACAACGAATAAACACTCATTTAGAAACATCATTTTTTTTTTGTGCACCATGTTTTACTAGCCACATATTTACATTATTGGGGTTTAATAAGGAAGTTAGTAATTTTAGAGGAAATGTGCCGACATATGTGTGGAGGGAGAGTGGGGAAAACATGAAGGAAAAACCGGTCTCACAACACCCAACCTGGATTCGAATCTTGATTTCTTAGTCACTGATAGTCAAGTCTAATGCGAGAGTGTCTCATTAGACCAGGCATGTTCAACCTTTCCCTAACTTAGGGTTGCATAAGTTCTTGGAGAATTGGCATGAGATTTATAATACCTACTGTCCAAATATCGTACATATGCACATACACATACACATACACACATACTTACACCAACACATACTTACACCCACACCATTCCATCCATACTCACATACATTACACAAGTAACATTTTACTTACGATTCTGGAAACTACATGGAAGTTATTGAATTAGGCTACAGGAGCCTAATTTGTTGTTTATTTCTGCAATTTGAATTATTTAAATTTAAGCTTGCCGCACAGAAAGTACTCGAAAGCCACGAGCGGGCGGTGGGTTGGACTTGCCTGCATTAGACCATGTAGGCTCAGACAATAAATAGAAAAAAAACACTTTTATTTCATTTCTGTATGTCCTCTCTACACAGACAACATTTTAAATTTTTGGCAATATTCTTTTTTCATATAGGCTAAAGAAAGATAGGAAATTTAGAAATTGTCTTACGAAGAGTGCATCAAGAAATGAAGAGAAAAGTTTATTTGTTTCATATCAAGGCCCAACCTGGGTTGGCTTCCTTCTCTATTACTTACACTACAGTGTGTCGTCACTGTTTTAAGATATTTTCATTCAACTACGCAACTATTCGTTTTATATAGCTCTTTCTCTCTTGTGAGAATATATATATATATTTTTTTTCTCCTCACATAATACTATTATACTGAACACTTACTATAGTAACTAGTGAAATATTAAAATGTTTTCTAGACACATAAAAAAATAATTTAGAGATTATTTCATATCTTAAGTAAAGAGAAATCCCTGTGATTATTACCGATCCTATCAACAGGATCCTAATGAACCACTGAAATGGCAGGTGATAACGACGAGTAACCAGGTCAATAATGGGCAGTCTCAGACACAGAATATTTCGGGGTCCATGAACTCGACGACCAACAGCGACTCGGGCGACTCGCCGGCCAAGGCAAGAGTGCGCAGGGTGGCGTGCTGCTGTCCAAACTGTATCGACGGCGAGAGGTACTGAACAGACTAAACATCATGTAGTTTGAGTTATGTTAACCATTCACGGCAGCGAGTGTAGTTTTTAAGTAGAATTCTCAAACCCGAACACTAAGCCGATTAACCGGAAAGTTAGATACAAGGTTATGCTCAAACCAGAAAATGTATCAGAGTGTTGTTTTATTTATCCTTCATTTGACAACAGCGAAATTTGGATCAGTTTAATACTTTTTGAATTTAGAATTAATTATAATTTTATTATAATTTATTAAAATATGGTAGAATAGTTTCACTAGTTCCAATCAAGGCCCTAGTCGGGG
>CABFWO010003215.1:31088-82841 GCA_902155825.1 Timema genevievae | reverse complement strand
ATATATATGGCTTTAGTTATGGTTCAAACAATATCAAAATTAAGGTACAAGTACAAATTAGGGGGCTGTGTTACCATAAATAGCACTTCAGAGAGCTTCCAGAGGTGTTTTTTATTAATAATTTTTTTCTAGCCTTCGGCAGTTATGGTGTTATGTTGTAGTAAAAAAAATTTTCAGATAAATTCTAGAAGTATTTAATATTTAGAAATTTTCCCAGCCCTTGGCAGTTAGGGTGTTATGGTGCCATAAAATACACTTCAGAGAGCTTCTAGAAATGTTTAATATTTATAATTTTTCAACAGCTATGCTACTACAAAAAAAAAAGTTTAGAAAGCATCTAGAGGTGTTTAAATATATAGAATTTTCCTAACCTCTGGCAGTTAGGGGGTCATGTTACCTAAAAAACACTTTAAAGAGCTTCTAGAGTTGTTTAGATATAGAGATTTTTCCTATAGCCTCCGGCATTTATGGGGTTATGGTACCAATAAAAAAGCACTTAAGAGAGCTTCTAGATCTGTTTAATAATTAGAATTTGTCCTAGCCTCCGATAGTTGGGGGTAGTGTTACCATAAAAAACACTTCAGATAGCTTCTAGAACAGTTTTTTATTTATAATTTTTTCTAGCCTCCGTCAATTGGGGGATGGGCCCACCAAACCCCCCCTGAAATTATTGGCTGGCTACAGCCTTGGTTCCAATTCCACTTTGTTTAAAGGTATAATACAGAAAACTACGATTTGATACATTTGGTTTTAGCGGTATAATCTACCTAAGTTGGGTACTCACTGTGGTGTGAGAAAGGCTCTTAATGAATGTGAAAACTCTGTAGAAGTTAAAGGGAAGTGTGAGTCTATCAAAGTGTTGCTGTTGTCGTAGGAATGGGGACCGCAAAAGGCAGCACATTTGCCACATACCCGGCTGTAACAAGGTGTATGGTAAAACCTCTCACCTTCGGGCTCACCTCAGGTGGCACACCGGAGAGAGGCCTTTCATCTGTAGTTGGCTCTTCTGTGGGAAAAGGTTTACTAGATCTGACGAGTTACAGGTGAATAAACATTTAATTTAACTTTTTTAATCTTCCGTTCCTTATTTACTATTTAGCCAAAAAGTTAGTTTATTTTTTCATGCACCAAGTCTTACTTCCCTCCCGGGGGCTATCCACACATTTTACATTTGTTGTCTCGAGATGGAAAAGCTATGTAAGTTTAAAGGGAATGCACCCACATTTGTGTGGAATGTTTAAGGTATTCATTATAACATTTATACATTAAGTTAAGCATTAAATTAATGGTCTGGGGTGGGGTTGTTAAGCTTGTCCTATTTATTATATTAGGCTAAACCACCAATAAGCAATATCAGATCTTCTTAATACAATCTTGATTCTAAATTTGAAATAAAAAACAAATATCTATTTTTATTAAATAGGAGCTTTCACTGCCACAGGCAGCTTCTTAAGGTATGTTTATCCTGCAGCCTCGCTGCTATCCTTGCTGCAGTGATGATAAACTTGTTTCTCTTTAGAGCATCGGCCATTGCCGGCCACCCCAAAACTTGCGCTGTGATTGGTCCCTTTCAGGTCGCTCTCCCTGCCCACTGTTGAACCTTACTACTCATATTACAATTTCATAGTCAGACTTAGTAAGACTCAAGCGCGGCGCTGTATTAAATACAAAACAATACCTACCTAGACCAGAATGGAATGGGCCAATTTCTCATATTTGAGTTTAGGTATATGTCGTCTTATATTTAGTATAGCGTCTCATTTGAGACTTATTGAGGCCTCAGCATAAAAGTACCCTTTGTTTTATAATGTTTTATCTAAAAGAACTTGAACTCCATCAATACCCAGATGAGTCCTTTCTTTGCCATAGAGGAATAACAATACATCATATTGTAATCATTATAATTTAATGATAATCCATCTCAAATCTTAATAGTACATTTGTTATTTTCAGAGGCACAGAAGAACACATACAGGAGAGAAAAGGTTTCAGTGTCCTGAATGTAGTAAAAAGTTTATGAGAAGCGATCACTTATCCAAACACATCAAAACTCATACAAAATTAAGGAATTCGGTAAGGCTATCTTATAATTGCATGTTTTATTTTTATGTCATCTCTATAAATTTTAATTTACAACAAATTCAACATGATAAACAAATTGAAAATCCATAGCAGAAAATAAATCTCAAATATCAAAATTTAAATTGGTACAGTAAGTTTTCCAAGATTTCTATATCATACCTTTATAGTTGCATTGACTTAATTTGATTTATTGTTTAGTAGAGAATGTTTCATTTAAGGATACAATTTGTTTGCCCCTACACCTGTTATAACACAGGATAGCGCCAAACTCCCAAGTCAATATGATTTTACTAAATTCATATAAATATGCTTTAACAAAAATTGTAACCCTTTAAAAGTCCTATTCTCTAATTTAAAAAAATCCATTATCTGTATAACAAGTACAATCTAGTATCAATCTCAAATTTAACAAACAATAATTGACCTATAGCACACTCTTTAGTGATGGTGGCATAACTGAAGACAACATCCTGTTTAGTCTTACTACTACTACTACTACTACTACTAGTACTACTACTTACTGAAGAAGATGCTTTAATAGTATCAAAATATTGAAGTGTGTAGATATGTGTTAGTGTGTTTACTTTTATTTGTGCTCTATTATTTTCCTACTATTCTATCATCATCATTATTATTATTATTAGCACTGCGTCTTACTACCCGTTCAGGTTATACGCTTAATACTAATTACGCTAATGGGTTAGGATTTGGGAAGGTTGAATTTAAAGTAAGTGAACCTGCATTTGCAGGAAGGGCCAGTGGAAAACCATTTAGGAAAAACCACCCCCAGTTCACCCAACCGATATTCGAACCTTGATCTCCTCGTCTAGCTGCAGTGTAGCTCAACACCATACCAGTGGGCTAGCTAACTACACCACCGAGCCGGGTGTAATTAATATTATTATAAAAAATTATAACTAAAGGGTTAATTTTGGAAATACTCTTTTTTAATATTAAAAAAATCTATACATTCTGTGATTTACTTCCTGAGGAAGATGTAACGAAAGCATCGAAATACTTAAGTGCTTATAAATATGAATGAAATAAAGTACATTAAGCAAAATATAAAATAAATAAAATTATAGAATTGTAGAAAAAATAAAGCACAAGTAAAATTAAAAACACTAATATATATTTACACACATATCATTATTTTGATGCGCTTATTGAATCTTCCTCAGGAAATAGTAGTAGTGGTGGTGGTGGAGGTAAACCGGAAGCTAGCTCCAGTGATACCAACTTGGCTGTGCAGTATGAGAACTTCTCTGGTGGATTTGAAATTATCTGGAGGTTCATTGATTATTCTGTGGATAGCGGGTGATGCTGGTGTTGAAATCAGGCCTAGTTAATGAATATTTAGGTTGAGTGGTTTTCGGTTCATTGATTATTCTGTGGATAGCGGGTGGTGCTGGTGTTGAAATCAGGCCTAGTTAATGAATATTTAGGTTGAGTGGTTTTCTAGACTTAGTGATTCATTTATGTACCTGTTTCCTTCTTCTTAGTTAAGACATATTACATTGTGTTCTCGTTAAATGATTTTAAAACTTTGACAGTGTAGCAGTCTTCAAAATAGAGGTTATGTGTTTAGGAATGGGCTGAAAATGGTTTTTCAGGGTTCCAAATTTTGGTGTCATGGTGGTGTTTGTTCCAACGTTTACGGAGAGTTTCAGTGGTGAGGCCAATATATTGTTGGCACTCTAGTTAATAAATTAGGTTGCTGGACTCACAGGTGTGACTGCCTTTGACGGGATGGATGGAGTGGGTTATGTTGCTAGAAAAAGTAGCTGCTGGATGATGTATTTGGTATGTTTTTGAAAGCTGAAAGCCTGGTTGTGGTAGGATGAAAGCTGTGTAGCTCTCAGTTTTGACTTTAAGGGTGTACCAGAAGATTTATGAGTGATGGAGGCTGCTTATACACAATTACTGGTGGTTTCTTGAGAAAGTTATAGGCTCTACTGGATGGGTAGTACTTATTCACTAGAGGTATAGTGTCTGGTTTTTCAGGTTTGGATGATTGTAGAATTTCAGCTAGCCGAAATAGGTTAGTAACGAAACTTTTAGGGTCTCCTCTTTCTGTAAAAGTTTCTTCACGATTTTCAAGGTGATTTTGAAGACTTTCTTGATCGAAGGAGATGTGTGGTGACCGCGCATGGTAAGACTGTATGGAATATGCTTGGGTGGCAACTATCGACACGTAGATATTGCTGCCTATTAGTGGGTTTTAGATGTGCCAAAGTTTTGATGTGGCTATCTAATAACCTTATGTCCATATCAATAAATGTAATTGAATTGATAAGAGGTAGAGTTCAAATCTAAAAAGGAGTTGAGGTCATTTAAAAATAGAGCTAGATATTCTTGGCCAGCTGTCCTTTCATAACTATATTCCATTCAAGGTAGGAATTACTCTCTGAAAGGTCTTTTTTCCTACAAAAATCCTACTATATAATAGATTTCTGGTAGGGAAAAAGGCCTTTCAGAAAACAATTCCTACGATGAACGGACTTTATCTCATCAATGAAGCAGAATCAGCATATTGGTTTGTTGATTGATCTAAGCTATATTTGGATTTGAAATTTTGAATTTATTTTAGATTTTCAAAGCTTAGCTTAGCCTAGCCTTAGTCTAAATACAAACTAAAAGCAAAAGAGAACAATCACACATAGCACATATTAGCACAATCTCTATTAATCCCTTCCCAGGAACTGTAAAATGCTACCAATTATGTGTTTTCTTCAAAGTATACTATTTCAAACCTTTTAGGGTTGCACAACTTACTAACCTCTCTTAAAGTAGATGTTTTTGAAGAGGTTAGATTTACTTGTCATAAACAAATAATATACTTGTTTAGTTAATTCAGCCTGCACTGTTTTTCCAGTTTGTAGTGACGTAGAATATAAAATTACCTATTTCAGAATTTAAAAAAAAGTGTTTAAATGTAACTTGTTTTTAAGTAGTTTTTTTTGGTGTGTGTTTTATTAATACTTTCAATTGCATGAAATTGTGTTTAGTTTTTTTCAAAGAAATGCAAGTATCTTTATATTTTTTATAACAAAAATCTCTTTTGGCCAAAATAAATAACATATTGCTGTATTAAAAAATCTATTCTAATTTTTATAAGTAATGATCTCAACAGTTTTTGCATATCTGTCATGGTCATCACGGATTTTTGACTAGGACTTTCTTCATTGATTTAATTAAAAAGCTTCTGTTAAAATGCCACTATGACCATGAGAGATTTCAAATACTGTTGAGATTATTCAACCTCCTCCTCCACATTTTCAAGGTTTATCTTGAACATAGGCCTCTTCATTTACTTCTGTCCTCCCACCACTTATCTTCCTCCACACAAGGCCGTAGTCAGGGGGGGGGTTTCGGGGTTCAAACCCCCCTCAAAATTTTATGAACAAAATATATATGGCTTTATTTATGGTTCAAAGAATATCAAAATTAAGGTACAAGTACAAATTAGAGGGCTTTGTTATCATAAGCTTCCAGAGGTGTTTATTATTTAGAATTTTTTTTCTAGCCTTCGGCAGTTATGGTGTTGTGTTGTCATAAAAAAAATTCAGATAGCTTCTAGATCTGTTTAATAATTAGAATTTGTCCTAGCCTCTGATAGTTAGGGGGTAGTGTTGTCATAAAAAACCACTTCAGATAGATTCTAGAACTGTTTTTTATTTAGAATTTTTCTAGCCTCCGTCAATTGGGGGATGGGCCCACCAAACCCCCCCTGAAATTATTGGCTGGCTACGGCCTTGCCTCCACACCGGTCCAATCCACTCCTCTGCACTCACTTCAGCCACCTGTACCTGGGTCTTCCTCTTGCTCTGAGTATCCTCAAACTCCTCCCCTCTTCCATCCTCTTCACATGTCCATACCAACTCAATCTCGCCATCTCTATCCTATCCTGTAGTAGGTCTTTCTACTCTCTCCCTCTCTCATCCTTTCATTCCTCACCCTGTCCATTCTTGTCACTCCTAGCCTGTATCCTGCTCTTATCCCTTTCCTTAATTACCCGAGTTTCTGACGCATGCTGCAATATTGGGACATAGCACGCACACCCTGTACTTCACTCCTCTGCACTTCTACGCCACATCTCTACCCCAGACAAGGCTTCTGACACTATTTTAAAAAGCCTATGCTTGTCCCCTTCTTTCCCCAACTTCCCTCTTATTTCTTCCTCACTCCTGGGTCAGTTTTTTATTTGAGCCATATATTTTTCCAATACTGGCTGGCTAGGCCTGTCGTAGCTTCATACTTATAATCTATCTTAACCCTTTGTTGGTTGAGGGGTGAGCACACCGCTCACTATTTTTTTTTATTTCTCTGGCATTTGCGATGAAACAGCGTAGGAACAATGAATCCCAGTATAGCTACCCGTTGGAATATTTAGAGTGGGGGCATGGTTAAGAAAATATGACACGAGACCTTCAGTCTGTGTCATACTGTCGTTATGTGAATGTTGTCGTATTAGTGAGTGTGGTGATCACCCTCAACCGATAATGTTATTATTTAATCTTAAAATCTTACAATAGTATATTTTTATTTTTTATTATTTACGGTGATTTTTTTAATTGAAAATGGATCAGGAAGGTCAAATTAATCATTGGCTGTTAGATGACGCGGACGAAGACCTCAATATTTCACTTTATGAAGATGACTCCGAAAATTCAGACGTAGAGCAACCAGCCAACAGTGAACACGACAGTAATTCTAAAAGTGTCTGGGGATGAAATAGGTCAAGATCAATCCGAAAGTTCCGGGCCACATTATGCTGGGCGTGATAATGTCACTTTGTGGAACGTTCATCAGCCTCCTCCCAGCAGCTGCTGGAGACAAATAAACATAGTCATACATACTCCTGGAGTTAAGAGAACTGCTCAACATACTAAAACTGTTTATGGATCTTGGTGTTTTTTTTCCAGATAATGTGTTAGAAGACATAGTGTGTTACACAAATGATCATTTACGTAAAGTAAGAACTAACTATACGCGAGAAAGTGATGTTGTGGACAGCAACATTGATGAAATTAAGGCTCTAATGGGTATGTTATACTTGGCTGGGAAAATGAAATCATCTCATCGTATTGTAAAAGATTTATGCGTGAATGATCCGACAACCCCTGACATTTTTTGTCTTTTGATGTTGTACAGAAGATTTTATTTGTTGCTAAGGGCTCTTCGTTTTGATAACGTGGAAACAAGAACAGCAAGAAAAGCCATCGATAAATTAGCTCCTATCAGGGAATTATTCGAGAGTTTTGTTCAGCACTGTTAAGACTATTATTCATTTGGAGAATATGTCACATTTGATGAGATGTTGGAGTCATTTTGTGGGAGATGTAGTTTTAGGCAGTACATGCCTAAAAAGTCGGTAAAATATGGGCTAAAGATATTTTCATTGGTAGATTCGCAGATGTTTTACACATTGAAAATGGAGGTATATGTTGGTTTTCAACCTCATGGTCCATTTGTCTCTTATAATAAACCAACTAGTATTGTAAAAAGGTTGATAGAACCAATTAGATTCAGTGGACGTAACATAACATTATCTAACTGGTTCACTTTGGTCGGTCTTGGGAATGAACTTGTTAGACAACAAAATCTAATCATGGTGGGCAAAATAAGAAAAAATAAAGGAGAAATTCCACCTGAAGTTGTGAACTCTCGAAGAAGACTAGAAAATTCAAATTTGTTTGCTTTTGGTGAAGATGCTTTATTAGTGTCTTATGTATTAAAGAGGTACAGAAATTTAATACTCATTTCATTGATGCATGATTCCGATGACATTGATGAAACTACAGGTGACTTGAGGAAACCAAGTGCTATTACCTTCTACAACCTTACAAAAGGTGGTGTAGACGTAGTAAATAAGTTAAAAGCCCAATATACTGTGGCAAGGGTCTGTTACAGATGGCCTCTTTGAATATTTTTCACTTTGCTTGATGTTGGTGCAATCAATGCTCAAATCATTTTCCGAAGCAACACGAGAGAAAATATTTCTTGAAGGAAGTTCCTGAAAACTTTAGGCTTAGATCTAGTCAACAATCACATGACTAAAAGAGCTTCAACCATTGGTATTCACACAGATCTTCAAATGAGAATTCACCAGCATCTTCACTTACCACAAAATGAACGAGAACCACTACCCCAAGTAGGCCAAGGAACAGTCAAGTGTGGTTACTGTCCAAAAAAGAAGAATCGTAAGACAACATCTAGATGTGATAATTGCCAGTACCCTATCAGAGGCGAGCATACAATCACTATTTGCCAGAACCGCCATGGAAATGCAGACGTAGACTCTTGAGGATAGTGACTAAAAATTAGAGTAAACAAAGCACAATGCTTTACGTTGAAAAACTATTAGGATTCATAAACACTTTTATCATAATCACTAAGTTTCAATATTTGTTCTTTTTTAGTTAAATTTAGTTTCTCCTTGAATATGAATTTTATAATTTATTCTAAGTAGAATAGTTTAATATGTTCTAAAAAGTCTAGTACGTGAACTTTAAAGTGTAGTACCTTATAATAATTTTGTATAAGATGATAATTATTTACCAAGTTTGTGATTTTCTACAATAAGTGAGTTTTTTTTGATATTTTTCTTTGTAATTTTTTTTGTGATCGTTAAATTTTTTAATAAAAGATTGTAAATGAAAACATCTCAATCAAATAAGTACAAAACATAATTAAAAATTATACAAGAGTTCTGAAATTATATGAATATAACAAGTATAGGGCGTTCACAGATTGACGGTGAGCACGGTGCTCACCCTCGACCAACGGCGTTATGAGACGAGGCTCGACCAACGGAGGGTTAAGACTAGGACAGGCACAACATCTAGTCCCCAGCCATTAATTTATCAATTTGAAAGGGCAAATCCATATCTTCATCAACAATAAATTTTCAGCCATGCCGGGAATCGAATCTGGGACCCTTTACTCAGTAGGCAGACACACTACCAACCGATCTAAGGTGTCAGACTAGCGGAAGGTTCTTTATTGCAAACGTTGGCTGGAAATCACTAATGTCAACCTATTTGGATGTATAAAGTCTTTTTCCTAAATGGTTTTCCCACTCTCTTCACACAAATGAAAGTACATTTCCTTTAAATATTACCTTCCTCATTCCTATTCCATTAGCATAGTTAATATATCATGTATATGTGTAATGCATGAACAAGTATATAAAAAAACAGAATTATTTGTGTGATATCTAATAAAGATTCCTTTGCTGTATGTTAATTGTCCATTACATGAGTCTTAGAGCGCTCTAAATAAATAGCATGAAAAATTTAGATTCTATTTTACTGCCTGCTTCTTTGTAAGAACTGTCGTAAATCAATGATAATTTAGTGATTTTACTTTTGTTTGTGCTTCATATTTCTACGATTCTATCATCTTTATTTAATGATATGATATGCTGAATTCTCTTTATTTAATATATATTGTGTCTAGAAGTAAGAAATAAACTAAGAAATACAGTAGTGTTTTGAGTGGTGTTGGAATTTTGAGTAAATTTGGTTTGAAATAGAAATATAGCCATTTATTGGGTAGAACATACGGAAGAGGCACAATACCTATACTTATCATTAGCATTTAAAAATACATTCCTTTTTTATGCTTATACCACATGAAGAAAAATTAAATAAGTTTTAATAAAGTAGTAATAAAGCAAGAGAAAAAAAATCTCATTTACTATAGCAAACAAATTTCAATAAGTACACATCAGTGTAAATAACAATAAGTTAATTTTTTGATGTACATTTTAAAAATAACCAGAAGAATGTACAAGAAAGAGGAATAAAAACAAATAAAAGGAATGAACACAATTTGTCTTTACAATGAAGAGAAGAACAGAGTTATCACTTTACATTGCTGCCACTGGTCAAAGAAGTAATGGCCGACTCTTACAATCAAGGAATTGGACAATAACGATCAATTTTCTTCAAGAGGTAGCTAATACCACTTTGTCTAGAGGTAGCAAAGTGTAAACTGTGTTTAGCTTTTCACTGTAAAAACATGTTGTGTTCATTTATTTTATTTATTTCTATCCCTCTTTCCAGTACCTTCGCTACTTAATATTAAAAGATAATTAAATAAAAGAAAACAAGTAGTTTGTCAGCTTACACATTTTAAGAAAATAAGATATTTGAATATTTTTTAATCAGTTAGAAATAATAAATTTAAAATTATTTAACAATAGGTCAAAAGCTAAAATATAATATAAGTAAATTGATAAAAAAAAAAGTAAAGCTAAACTAATGAGTGAAAAGTGGGTTAAAAAAGCCAACCTAGATAAAGATTAAAAAATGTAGGTAGAATCCAATACACAGTAATCTTCTTCCTTTGTCCTATCTTCTTTAATAGAAACATTTGATAAACAGTTTCAAAACACACTTTTGATTAATGTTTTGGACTTTCATTACATTAAAGTATTTGCATAACTATGAGAAACTTTACAAGAAACAGTTCCCATTAATCTGAGTGACAAAGTTTTATTTAATAATTACTGTGGGCCACGACTGTGAAGCATGATTGTCGGGTCAATGTGCTCTAGAACACTCCTAAGAGATTTTGATTCAAATTCAGGTATGGTCAAAGATCTAATATTCATGTGGTTTTTATTTTGTTACATTTTTACCAACTCTAGCTCTGACTTAACCCAAAATTGACTCAGACTCCACAGCTCTGTTATAAATAGAGATTAGTCACTAGTACACATCCTCATTTTACCTTTGAATCTCAGAAAAATAATAATAAAAAAAAAAATAGAAAATAGAACTAGTAAATAAATGTTAATTTTTATTGGTTTTAAAAACCTTTAGTTTGATTCCCTATAATATTTAGACATTCATTTAAATAAATGGAATGGTTGTTAAGTTTGTCTTATAATTGTGTTGGGGATAATCCCAGCGACGGACCCAGAGGGCAAGAGGCGTGGGCCCCCTTTCAAGATTTTTCTAAAAATCAGTATTAACAATAACAATTAAAAATTAAACCAATTAAATTTATGTTATAATCACTACTAGCTGTATTGTCACATATTATTTAACTAGCTAGTTGCTATGACTGTTAAGCACTGTCATTAATTGATTTAAAATTTTTAACACGTAATTGAATCAACAAAAATTAACCAAAAACATAAATAAATGGTTAACTTGTATGGTTTCTTTTATCTTTAAATTTTTTGCTTGGATTTTAAATTGCTCCCAAGTTTTAAAAGATTTTTTCGGCAGAATTTCTTGAGGGGGAACTTCTCGGCATGGTCTCGTGAGAGCGCCCACCCCTCCACCCTCACAAAAAATCCTGCCCACCCCCTCACGAAAATCCTGAAAATCCACGAAAATAAATATTTGATGGGTTCGAGAATTCGATCATTCCATCCCTACTTATAAATTATGTTTTCTAAATAGTAGGATTTTTAGTTACATCTAGTACTTAAATAACTTTCCCACTTAAAAATTCACATTTTATTTGTATGGTAAGACATTTTTTAACTCATTTGAATTTGGGTAAGTCTCATAAATGGCAATTTTAAAGAAATTAATATTGTAAGGAACTTGAATTACATTCTCCAAATATTGCAATCAAACTAGGTGTTATGTTAAAAGCAATTTTTTGTAGGGTTATTTCGAGAGCGTGTCCAGCGTAAGAGAACCCTGGATGAACGATGGCCTGTATAAAATTCAAATACCACAGGTAGATATGTGTCCATTTTATTTTGGTAGTTCATATCGAGTCTTTTTTTTTAAAGCTGTATTTAAAATGAAAGTCAAACCAACACCTACAATCACTGCTGTAATTTCTCAAGGTATGCATGTAATACATAAGGGGAGAAAGCCAGCTTGATTTAAGGTGGGGAAGTAGGGAACGTGATAAAAGTGAAGTGTTTTTACAGTTTTTATAGCAAAACTTATTTTTGGTCAAAAGAAATCAACTATTGCTTTAGTAGAAACATAGAGTTTAATTTTCTTCACATGCTAACCTCAACAGTTCTTGAATATCTGTCAAGGGTGTCTTGGAATTTAATGACACCTTTTTCTCTTCATTAAAAAAGTTACTCATCTAATGTCGCTATGCTCATGAGTCATGACAGATATTCAACAACTGTTGGTATGTGAAGAAAATTACACTCTTTGTTTCTACTGGAGCAATATTTGATTTATTTTGTCCAAAAAAAGGTTTTTGTTATAAAACCTGCAAAGCACTGGCCTTTTTTCGCCTCTCCTACTTCCCCACCTTAAGCTTATGTTTTCTTCCAAACATAGGTGTGTGCACAGGTCTGGGATATGGGACCATTAACTGCTAGTGTGATATTTCTTCAAAAATATTATATAAATCCGCATATTAGGACTGTCAAGTTCATTTTTGGATAAAAAAAAAAAAAGACCCAATATTATGTCCGATCCCGTCCAAACATTATGTTTGCGCATGCCTATGCTGGCAAATACACTTTAATTTATGTTATGTTTTTTAAGACTAAGCTGGCTGTTTTGAAATGCTTTGTACTTTCCAGTTTAGTTTTAATGTTATTTATTGAATAGAAGGTTGATAATACATTAATTGTTAGCATGGTCTTGCAAAATCTGAACCTAAAATTGTCAAGGGCGTTTGGATTATCAAGGGATGGTAAAAACAATGTACAAAAACATTATTTAATAAAATATATATATTTATATATTATTCCTAAATCAATTCTGATATGTTTTATTAATTTGGCCTTGAAACACATTCTCGTATCTTTGCAGAGTTTTTCTTAACATCAAAAGGGGTAGACCTACCAACACAATAATCCATAGCTAGTTTTATTAATGTTTGTGCTATTATAAAGTCAATCTTACATTTCTGTTTTAAGCTTAACATTCTATGTTTTCTTTTGTTTGACAACATTGTGTGATAAATTTATGTAAAAAAAACTCTAGTGCACTAACAAGACAAAGGGCCAGTTTCATAGTCAGATTTAGCACGCCTCAAGTGCGGCGCTTTACTAAATACAAGACGTCACCTACCTGAAATTGAATGGAATGGGCCAGTTTCATATGCGAAACTGGCCCATTCCATTTTGGTCTAGGTAGGTGTCGTCCTGTATTTAGTATCGACTCGCACTTTAGGCGTACTAAATCTGACTATGAAACTGGCCCAAAATGTCAACAGCCGGCTGTCACTGTAAGATAAAGAAAAAAAACACCATTGTGACCTTGATTAGGGTTGGAAAGAACTAAACCAGGAGTTGGCTCAGATTAATGGGCCCTCTGGACTAGTGCAGGCTTGGATTAACAAGACCATGCTGTGGTTGGATTATATATACAGTGAAATCTCCCTTGACGAACACTTATGAATAAAGAATTCCTTATAGCGGACACAAGTTTCCTCTGCAAAATAATATGGACTCTTATGGGGAAACAACTTCCCAATAACAAACTTTCTCAAAAACAGACACAGACGCGTGTTAATGTATACAAATCTCCAAACAGTGGTGAACAATTGAAAAAAACGGTCCATATATTACTGCAGGAATGTCAGGAACTCATTCTCGCAATAGACTAGACTTCCGATAGATGACAGGGAGATTGATGTTCAAATTCTGGTCGGGTGTACTGAGAAGGTTTTTTCTTAAATTTTTTTATACTCTCCCTCCATACAAATGTTGATAACCTTCCTCTAAACTCAACCTCCCTCGTCCCTAACTCATTAACGTAATTAGTACAAACGCTTATAGCCTGAACAGGTAGTAAGTAAGACGCGGTGCTAAAAAGAATGTCAGGAATGCCATTGTCTCACGTGAAATGTGAGCAGTCCTGCTTTCCCTCTCTAGTGAAAGTTTATAAAATAGCCTACATAATAATGACCTTGGTGCTTCAGGGTTGTATCGTCCGCCTCTTAATAGCCATCACCGGGGGTTGTTTCAGTAAAGTCTGTTCATGATAGGTTTTTACCTGGATGACAGTTCAAAAATCATGTGTTTATATTTTGGGTTGCCAACACTTGTAAAAGATCACTGTTTTGTTATAAATGTTAAGTTTTTTAGTTTAATGTTATGTTTTACATTTAAAATAACGTAAACAAGTTTTCTTACACTGTTTCATAACTTTTAATAATTTCTTTTTACCCAATCCGAAACAATATTTTAAACATAATTAAAAGTACTTATTCTCAGTTTTGGAATGTTATCTATGAAGTGTAATATAGTGCATACATTAATACTTTTTAATACAGGTATCGTATTTACTTGGAAAAAAGAAAATACTTGTCATTTTTTTTATATATATAGTCAATTATTTTATGATTAATTATCATATTTCATAATATTTAACCGAATAAAATATGTTTATCCACTGCATGGGTGTTCCTGCCACGTTCAATCACATGGTTTAAATTTGTCGGTCTCCATTTTGAAGCTATGTTCGTTATACCTTTTGTGAAAGTGATGTGAATAGTAATTTTTTTAAGTGGAATAAAACGATAAATAACCTTTATGTCCGACCCCAAATAAATATATAAATACTATTGGCCTAAATTACTGTGTTTAACTATCAAATTCATACATTACCAAACTTTTTCATTACAGTTATCCAAAGTGACAGATGTCAGCTGTTGGCGTAGGGATATATTAGGGATTATTTCTAGTAACTTTTTGAGCTGTCATCCAAGTAAACTAAGGTCGTGAATGTATTATAGTTTAGTCTGTGCTCGGGCACACATATTCAGTACAGAAGACTGTTCAGATTTAATTTCATTTGCCTATCATTCTCAATGTTCTGTGTATAATGTAATATGTACAGTAAGCTACATAAATATTTATTAATTAGTCATTTGGTTTATATCGATTAAACATTATTCAAATGATATAATTTTTAAAACCTTAACAATTATTTTTCCAAATAATACACACTTCTTAAAAATAAAAATTTTCTTTGATTCCGGAATGTGTCCGCTATTAAGAGATTTCACTGCATATATTAGCCTACAATAAATTTATATTGATGCTTTTACACTGTTTGGTTAAACTACGCCAAATATGAATCTTATATTTTAATATAGTTTTTGTACAACAATTTTTGATCACCAGGGTATTTGTTACACTGTGTAAGTGACCATTAGAGGTCATTAACTAACAACAGTTTTGTCACGAATTAATGCTTATAATAGAAGCATTAGTCTGGGTTACCACACACTTTTAAAACTGGGAGTAATGGGAAATCACAAGGAATTTAATAGAAGATTCCTGGAAAAATGGGAATCCCTTCCAGGGAACACAGGGAAGTTGGTAATAAGAAAATAGTGGCAACCCTGGTTAGTGTTTAGTTCAAATTGTTTTTGGGCTCGCGCATATAATGGTTTTTTAAAAAAGCACACTATATTTTATTTTAAGAAAACAGATTTTAATCTTTCTGTGCCTGATCAGTTTTTAAGAAACATGCATCTTTGTCTTCTAGGGTTGTTTGTATATGGCTTTAATAAAGGTTTTTTACCCACCTCAGTGGCATAGTTAGCTAACGCGCTAGTTTCGTGCTAAACTAGACTGCCGAGTACAGGGAGATCGAGGTTCCAATCTCGGTCAGGTGAACTGGGGGTCGTTTTCCCTAAATGGTTCTCCATTCTCTATCCACGCAAATGTGGGTCCACTTCATCTAAAATCAACCTTCCCAATTTCTAAACCATTAGTGTAATTGGTACTTGGGCGTATAACCCGAACGGGTAGTATGACGTGGTGCTAAAAACAAAACAATAAAATACTAAGGTTTGGTCATCTGTCTCTCAGCTACCTACTATCTATGACACAAATAATGGGATCTTCTTTGGTTTAAAAGGCTTAGTTTGCTATACGTTTGATTTGTATACTTAAACTCTACATAGATACCATTTGTTTGGGAAAAACCCGCCTCAACGTAGTTGGCTAACGCACCAGTCGTGTTGAGCTCGACCGCCGAGGACGGGGAGATCGAGGTTCGAATCTCGGTCGGGTGAACTGGGGGTGGTTTTTCCTAAATGGTTTTCCACTCTCCCTCCACGCAAATGCGAGTTCACTTCCTCTATATTCAATCTTCCCAATTCCTAATCCATTAGCGTAATTAGTACTTAAGCGTATAACCCGAACGGGTAGTAAGACGCGGTGCTAAATATATATAAATATATGTTTGGGAAAAAAAACCTCCATGGCATCAGCCTGCAAGCGAGCTATTCCAACCGACCAGCAGCCGTATGTTGGCGAAGAGATCGCCCACATTTGCAGGTAGAGGGTGTTATGTGGTCAGCACAACAAACCCTCCGGCCATTAATCTCACTTTTATAGACCAGAGCTGTTACTTTTTCATTCACTTAGCTCCTCATTTGTCCTCACAAGGCGAGCTAAGTTTGACTCTGTTCCAGATACACTGCTTCACAGAAAAATCTAGAAGCGCCGTTGATTGTAACCAACATTCTAACATTTTTGTTATTGTTTTATCTTTAGAAGAAAAAAAAAACAATTTTTTTTGTTTGTATATTTATCAAATTTCAACATAAAAATATATAGTTTAAAAAATGTTAAAATAGTTTTTGTCTTATAATATATACTAATTAAATGATAATAAATTTTTGTAATCTGAACATTAATTTATTAATATATTATGTACACTTCTTTTACCCTGAAAGGGGAAAAACTTACCTTAATGGGTTAGACTACATTATAGCTTATAAGATAGGGCCAGACTGTTATTTGTCAAAGTAAGTGCTACCTTTCAGAGTAAACGCAGTGTGCATAGTAACCTATAATTTTAAAAGACACACATCAGCTTTCACTAAAATTAATAGTGCCTTTATTGTAAAGACATTTATTCAATATGGAATCGGGAATTAATAATTTAGAATAGAAATAAATTTAATTAAAATATTGGAAAGTTTATTTCTTCAGTTGACACATTTAAATAATTAATTCGAATTTCAATTAATTGGTATCGGTGTAGCTCCCATAGTTGAAAAAGAAAACAATTTAAGTTTATTACGGTATAAACAGTTCTTATAATATACATAATACGGAAACACGTCGTTTATTTCACTCGGCCATTATCGGAGTTCACTCTTGGGATAGGATGTAATAACTCATACATAAGATCCAAATTCACTTTCTCTTGCTAATATTTCTACATAACTTCTTTGAAATAAGAGGTGGAAAGGAATGTGCACCTGAATTTTATATTATAATATATATTATTAAACTTTAATCAGTCTTATAATAAAGCTGATAACCAGGCTTTTGAAATCTAATGGCTCTACTTTAAGATTCCTTTATGATACATTTATAATTAAAAGTTTGGGATAGGCCTACATATAAATTACAAAAGCATGGAAATCGAACGTGACCAAAATATATTTGTTTTTGTAGGGGTGTGGAAGTACTCTAAAACTCGAGTTCAAGTTCAAGTTGTTTTAAAAAGATACAAAGTTTTCCAAAATTCTAAAATTTTATCTACCAAAAATTTGCGAGTTTCATTACTTTTACTTTAAAGCAACATTCCTCTAATCTCTCTTTTGTTTTAGCTGGAAAATAATTATAGCTTTTATACAGCTATATTCAATTAAAAAAAAAGCCATATTCTTGTTTTCATTCAAACTTCTGCTTGAAGTGTGAAAAGCTTTTCAAAGCTCCCTAATACTTGGAAGTCTTTCCTGTGAAGAATAATGTGTGTACAAAATTTTTCAAACCATTAATTCACTGGTTTCCAACCCCACTCGGGGTTGTGGCATGTTTTCAGTGGGGTCTCAATGCTTGTTGAGGTTATAGCATTATGTTTACTTTTACAAATTCTAATAATGATTGTGGAAAAGTACAAAATTAAATTAAAAATGGAAGTGGCTAAAATAAAAGATACTGTTAAGTTACTCTTTAGGTTATTTTTGTCGATCAAACTCTTGACAGCTGCCTTAGTTTGTTGTAGAAGTTTTGTGTTTAGGCGAGTGGCTCGTGCTGCTATCATATATTCTAAATACCCATTGGACTAGTTTATTCTCTTTCTATACATCGTAATTGCATTCGTTCATAATCAATATACAAGCAATTTATAATAACTATATCAAGCACAAGGACTTCACATCATGCTAGTTTGATTTATCAGTGATTAGGTCAGGATTAAAATTACAACCTAGGTGATACTGCGGGTGATTTTTCATAAAAATTTCACAACTCTTCCTCCACACAAAAAAAGGTAAATTTAAAAATTAGGTTATTAAAGGGTCGCGATGGTCTTCGACAAACATTGAGGTCAAACTCTGCAAAAGGTTTGAAACCACTGCATTAATTAGATACAAAGTTGTATAGATCACAGATCACACACATAACATCAGATTAAAATTTTCTTTTTGACACCAAACCAAAAGTTCTAAAGAAAATATATTACCTTATATAAACAAATATTATTCCTGATCCTGTATGGATTCTTAGTGGTTTTTTTAGAATTCTCACCTCAGAACAGAAAAAAAAGAAGATTGTCACACGTTCCTAATTTTTAGCCTTTTGCATGTTTTTAAAGAAGTCTTGTTATTTTATCAACATAAGGGTGAATTGCAAAACTTTTTTTTTTAAAAAAAGCATCCTTTTACAGCATTAGCCCATTTTATAAAAATCTTCTGTTTGAGAAATCACTTTACATTTACATATGACCTTTAGCCTTCAATGTATAGTCCTTTTCTTTATAAATTATTCCAAATAAATTATACAATGTAAATTCCTGAAACTCCCTATGTGGAAAATAAAGATTCAGCAAAGCTTAGCCATTTCAGTCCCTTCTCTGCCACGCGTTTGAGTTTGTCACATGAATTTCCCCACGTCCTCCGCCACGTTATCCTTGGCCTTCCCTAATAGAAGTATTAAATACAAATTATATAGTTTTAAAAATAACTCTTCAAAGTTCTATATTTATTTTTTCTTTTAAAAAAAATCAAATTACTCTTTGAATTTAGCACTAAATATATTTTATGACGCTACATTATTCTTACTGATATTAACAAAATACTCATATTTGGGGGAGAAGGAAATCTAACAGATCTTTAAAACTTGTGTTATTTGGCTATG
The DNA here is from genome assembly GCA_902155825.1 of Timema genevievae. Lineage (NCBI taxonomy): Eukaryota > Metazoa > Arthropoda > Insecta > Phasmatodea > Timematidae > Timema > Timema genevievae. Next base: position 63,703 of record CABFWO010003215.1, on the reverse strand, counting down.
CAGCAGCAATCTGACAGTGACGAGACGATAACAGAAACAGATGACGTAGAAGTAATAGGCGTTCCTTGAAGCAGGTAGCACAAAAGCACTACCGTCATACTGGGCGAAGGAAGGGAGACCTGCCAGGTACACCGATTAACACAAATGGGGGTGGTGACTAACTGGTTTTGCATATTTTTTTTTTTTTGTTTCCAGGGTGTCCAAAAGTTTGGATAACAAATGGCTAAGTCAAGAAATATAATTAAATACTCTGAAAAATATTTATTTTTTTAATTTTACACTTGTTTCTTAAATATAATAAATCGCAGGGTGATTCATCGTCAATAATGTGGGCTATTATTTACTTGTGTGTATTCCACAGATGTCTTAGAATCATAAAAAATATGTTTTCAAACACAAAAGTTGAGAAAAACATGGATAGTTTGACTGATGATTCGAAATAATTAAAGAAAGTCCAACAATCTTAAAATGGGTTTATAACGTCAGATACATAATATACTGAATTGCCGAAGTGACAGGTGTTCGAATCTTAGCCGAATGCACTGAGTGTGGTTTTATCATCCTCTACCCACATTAATTCTCGAAACTACCATAATATTTTTAGCCCCTTGGATTGTCGTTAATAACATTAGGTGTTAAGCATACTAACAATCTAGCAAAAGTATTTGCATACCTGGCTTATAATAATAATAATAATAAAACAGCAGCGTGGTACAAATGGAAAAGTCCTGTTAATAATTTCATTGGTTAGTTTAACATAAATCACAGGAAAGAAGTTTCTTAGTGATTAATAGTGATAAATAAAGATATGTTTCATCAGATGTTGTGCTTAGTATTATTTTTGGGGTTGCCTCATGATTATAAAGCAATCAAAGTTTAAAAGTGTTTTATAAAACTGATCAGGTTTGATGAATAAACTCTCTTTTATTTCAAACTGAATTTTAATGAAAACCTATATCAGATATTATGTAATTATTTTCAAATGTATTTGGTAGCTTCGAAGAATATTTATACAAATAGCATAGTGAATGTTTAATGTAATACAGGACTTTAATAGACCCTACTCAAAATGGTTGTCAAATTAATTAATGTATGTATTATTGCATGGGATATTGGGATATTAATGCATCTAAAACGTATAAAATTAATAATACTAATATAATGTTATCAAGCAAGTTTAGGTTTGTTCAATTTACATTTCCAAAATGTCAATTACCCTAATTAATTTTAGGGATGTGCTAAGTTTACTTTTTAAATCCAAAGCAAAGGCGAGAATAACATATTATATTACACAACTACAAGTCAGAGTATTAAAAATCATTTACAAAATGTTATGTTGCAAACATGATTAACATATTTTGCCCTACTTTGATAAATTAAGTTATTATTACAATGTGTTATTTAATTATTTTATATTCTTGTCATGTACACAGTAAATTTTGATGTACACTCCGTTTATCCTGAAAAGTCTTACCTTAGTGGACTACAATATCACCCTATCCTATAAGCTTTGGCATAGTGGAAGCAGGGAAGGTAAGCTTTCTATCTTTCAAGGCAGAGGCGTGACTAGAGTTGATGTTGCCTCTTGAAAACGATTTTTTTAAATTTGGTCGAATTCTTGTATTGGTGCTAAAATTGGTTACTCGGTTTGGTACTAGTTACAGTATAATGAAAATAAAATAAATTTTTATTGTTAAAATTGAAACTTCTATTATTGCTATTAAATTTTACGGCCAGGGCATGTGCTCCCACCTACCTCAACCTAGTTACACCATTGTATCAGGTTAAACGAAGGGTACATAACAGAAACAAACGACAAAAGTTTGATAGTAATGTGTATTTTAACTTTATATATTTTTATTGGTGAAGCTTCTTACATTGTTTAATCCAGGATTTTACTTCCAAATCAAAGTCAAAGTTTTCAAAGCTTCGTACACCCTTGATTAAATGTAAAACTTTCTGCATTTCTACTTAATGAACTAATATTTCGTTGCTTCTACAACATATTTCAGTGTTCACTTATTCTGCCACAGGAAGCTGCGACATCGACGCAAGATGTTTCATCAGACGGGAGCTCCTCCAACGATGAGAAAATGATGATCACAATCCAAACAGAGGCTGATCAATCTGACCTTACCATAATCGATGGTTTGGACTCGTCGTCCAACTAATAATTGGTAGAATACTTTTAAGGCCACACACACTGCCATTTGTGAGGGTTACAAAAATCTACAAAAAACCAAACAAACCCCCAACATATTTCTCTAGCACAAAACCATGAGCTTATTATCTTCAAACTGACTAGGTGTGGTGTAGTAGTTTGTGAATGAATAACATTTCCTTGTTAAATTATTCTTCGCTAAGAAAAACTTCTTCACTTTTTGAGTTACATTTTGTTATACATAAAAGAAGGTACAGTAAAGAGATTAGAAACATATGCAATAGGGAATGAACCCAGTTCACACTTAACATTAAGGGCGGCGCGTCGGTAAGCGAGAAATTGCTGTGCAGACATTAAGCTTTAATGAAATATTTAATCAGCGATGTGTTATTTCAAAATATGGTTTGTGCTAAATTAAAGTTCAAAAATTACAACACGGCTCTTTTGCCTTAACACTCCCAATATTTTGAGTTTTAATAGTAAAAAAAAATTTGTGAAAATGTGACATTAGCAGATTTTCAATGACTTTTTTTTGCTGAGCTTTGAGACCAGGCATGATGAAAAAAAGGGCTCTAGATTTAGCCTTCCTCTAACAAATACAATCAATTTTTTTTATAGGCTCACATTGGAAAATTTTGAGATATTTGAGAACTGGTAGTGAACTTTCTTCTTTGAGATAAGTAGTTTCTTAGTTTTATTTTCTATCTTTCTGATTGACATAACAAAGGGTGGTTGTAGGTGTAGGTTAAAAGGGAGGATAAGCGTAGACTATTTATAGTCCCAGAAATATGCAGACCTTTGTATTTTAAGCTTTATGGTCTGACAGTGATTTATACTTTGTCGAGGACCAAAGCAGCCTCCTTAAATGTGAACTGTGTTCCTTTTATTTTAGCAGTGTGTCTTACTACCTGTTTAGCATAATTACTGCATATGTGTATAACCTAATATGTTAGGGATGAGTAAGGTTGAATTTAAAGGAAGTGTATTCACATTTATGTGAGGGGAGGGTGGAAAACCTTTTACGAATAACCACCTCAGATCATGCAGGAACTGAAGCAGGTGTATTCTTCTTTTCATTGTGAAAGCCATTATGTTTGTTCCAATCCCTCTTTCCTCTACCTTCTTCCATTGTTGAATTTTATATATATATATATTTTTTATTTTTCAAAAAATATATTTATCGCGACAAAAAAAAGTGTACTCTCTTGTAGAACTGACTATTGAAAGTGTCCCTCATTCTTGTTCATCTATACTAAAAACTTTATAAAAAAAACTTTCAAGTGTACCTTGATATTTGTTATTCTTGGAACATTTTTACCTTTTAGCCCATGTTATAACATGTATCTATTAAGTGTTCTTAACGAAGAGTTTTTTTTATATATACAGTGGGATCTCCTCCATCTATCGAAATCGATGGTTCCATAATACATTCTTTTTCGAGATATAGAAACTTTAATATATAGCGAAACTTTTTTTTGAATAATATATTGTATTTAGAAAGTGTTCAAGTGAGAGGAGAAGAATGGTGAAAGGATAGAGGAAGATGGAGACATTTTACTAAACTGACCAGGCTACAGACTGGAAACAGTTTATGATTATGATGAGAAACATTTCATAATCAATGCATTTTTTCTTATACATAAGTGAATATGATTCACATTATGTACAAGTTATGTTTTATATATATAAATTAAAACCAGAATTAACAAGAAAAAAAGTGTTGAACATTCCTTGAAAAAACAATGTTTATGTAGTATTCATCTGTATTTATATTCTCTAGTGTCTTGCTAGACAAGAAAATTCGATGACAATTCATCATAAAAGTGATCACACTCAATAAAACTGTGAAATAAATTGCCAAGAAAGTTTTTAGACGAATTGAAGACCATGACATATAGTACTTAACATGGCCAACATTTCCTTTTTTAGAAGGCTTAGGGAGTTCTTCCTTCTCGTTCTCTCCAGCCTCTTTGATGTCAATCTTTTCTATGTGAAGTGAGATTACAATTTCATCAGTCAGATTTTCTGAAATATTCAGGTCTTCGTCAATGTCAAGGAACATTGTTCTTTCTTCCTCTCATGATGTCTATTTTTTTCTCACTTGTTTTTCTTAAAACATCGTCATTACGAGGCAAAAAGTCCCAATTTGTCTTGAAAAATGTTGATACATAGGTTTTTTTTTCTGTATGTAGTCACAGGAATTCGCAAAAACTTTGATACATAGATAATTTCGATAAATGTTAGTTCAAAATATGGAAGTCCCACTGTATGTATAGGATAGTTTGAAATAACTAAAATAAATAACCCTAAGAGTGTTTTTTATTCATAAGATCTTAAGTAATTCTGAACGAGTATAAAGTGAAGCTAAATGTTGTTTATTTACTGCCAAGTAGAGGTGTGCGAAGCCTTGAAACGAATATCAGCTTCGAAAAATATTCAGGCTTCCGAAAATTTGCCCAAATACAAATATTGATACAAAATATCGACATCTAAAATACTCAATTTATTATCGGTTATTAGCATTCCGAGCTGTTATTTATATTAAAAATTAATATTCATAAAGAAAAAATTAAGCATTTGAATTGTAAGTTGATATAATAGCTTGGGATTTATCAGAATAAAACAAAAATATTACACACAATGCGCAGTAAAATTCTTTCCTAAGTAATTTTAATGCATAAAATTATATAAATACCCAGAATAAAATATTTGTTAAAGCATAAAACAACTAACAAAAAATATTCAAACTTCAATTTGGCTTCAAGAATATTTCATATTTAAACTTCAGATTGAAAAAAAAGGACTTTGTACACCTCTACTGCCAATTAGTAATTCATTTAAAGATGTGAAAAAAAAAATATATTTGTTCAAACGGTTATATTGTGATGAACATACCTACTAAAAATTGTATTTATTGTTCAACTCATTTAGGAAAACCTTATATAAGTTCTCTCTTCCTAAATAAAAATAAGATCCTGATAAATTGTGATGTATGAGACCTATCTATATCTTCAACTGTTACGCATAGATTTAATACCATAAGTACCTGTACAATAAACACCAGTCATTAGAGAGACAATTTTATTAGTGGAATGGTGTAATTTTATTGTGTTAGTAAAAACGTTCTTCTTGTATATATTTATTGGTAGTTATTTCTTCAAAACATACCGTGTGTATGATACTTTGTCTTTAATAAAGACCGTCTCATCTATATCAACTGGTTCATCAATCATCCTTGCCAATACACTGATGCCAACTTAGAATAGCTACATGTCTTTAAATAATGTTCTTTTGAATATTTAAAATAATGTGATATTAATTTAAATATTCAAACTATGTTCTTGTAAGACATTGATTACTGTACGTTGAAAGATGATTTTATAGTTGTTATTCCAGCCATAAGCAAGCTATTACAGAAATGTTACCAATTATTCTACTCAAATCAATATAAATTATGCTCACTATCACAGAGGTCTTAAAATAAACACTGCCTTTTTTTTTGTGAACCTTAGCTATACTTCTAACCATAATAAACACAGTATAGGTAATGTAAATATTTGTTTTTTTTTACGAGCATTGAGTAGCCATTTGTAATTGAAATGTAGACTGAAATCATGAAATGATTGTAGTTAGCACCTTTTATATAAGTGTTGCACTATTTGAAATAAATATTTTTGTACTTTATTTGTATTTCAAATATATTTCTTGAATGTTGTTCCAAATATAAAAAAAAGAAAGTATATATTAATACAGTCGGTAAACCAACTATCAATATCTATTGTTAGATATAAAGATTGTGTTTAAACATTGTTTAAAATGTGAACATTTTTTTGAAATAAAAAATGACAATTTAGTGAAACATAATGCAGTATTTATTATCGAGTCTTTAATCCTGAGTGGAATGATTTCTTTTTTCAGCTAACTGTATTGTTTTGATAACATTTTTTGAGGAATGACATTTCTTCATGGAGGGAATGTTTAGGAGCGCGTGTATTTCCCCCATATGTGGAGCATGAACACCGATGCAATGAAGAGAAGAGACATCACCAAAACTGGAACGGGGCCACTGAAAGGACGACATTTTTATATAAAAAAAATACACTTAAAAGGAAGAGATCACTATCCCTGTTATTCTTAATTCTGATTAACTCAACATTTTCAATTTCGATTCTTTTCCTATGTCCAAACTCGCATAAAAATTTCATTTATTTAAGAGTACAATCATGTGGTTGGAAAAAATCCAGAGGATATTAAAAGAAAAAAGCTTAAAAACAAACCATTTTGTTTTATTTACACGATCATTAGATGATGGTAATGACAAAGAAGAGAATAAGGCCTAGTAAACCTATATAAAGTTTGATGGAATAGAGCTGAGAAGGGTACAGAGTCTATATGGGTTGAAGGATAGAGAGGATATAATTAGAAGGGGGCAGCAGGGGAATTGTTCTATAGATATGTAAGAAAGCGGCTATGGAGAAGAGAAGTGCACCTAAAGTGCAAGGAATTGTGGTTTAGGGCGTACCTTTAACTCGTATTCAAACATGCATTGCAGAAATATGGACATTGAATGTAAGAGACACTAGGAAAGTGGAGGTCATGGGAATGAAGTTTGTGAGGAGTGTGTTAATGTCACGAGGAGAAACAAGATTAGTAATGAAATTATCCGAGAAAGAGTGGGAGGTACAGGGAGTACATGAGATTATAGAGGAAGCGAGGCTGAGATGATATGGGCATGTAATGATGAAAATGGTGGAATGATGGAAATGAAGTATATGTAGAAAAAAAAGACTGCACGGGAGACCAAGAAAGATATGGGAAGACCAGATAACTGCAAGTATGCAAATAAGAGGAAAAGAATGGAGGTATTTTACTAAACTGACTCAGCCACAGACTGAAAATAGATGATGATGTTCTAAACACCAGACTACATAAGCATATGATTTTAAACATAATTTATCAAGGTACAAAATGCTTATTGCCAAATCACCATCCCTGGGTCTAAGAAACGTAACATTTTTAAAAGCAAAGGGTTGAATGTTTACAAAACAACAGTTTCATACTTTTTGGTACCACCTGGGATCAAAAGAGCATATCTCCGACTAACCAGTGGCACATAAGGTAATTACGTTTAAGTAGTACCATGTCTTGTTTATCATCCTGGGTCATTTGTATCGCATGCTAATAAGGCCTTAAGCGGTTGTATCAAGCACCTAACAAAAAGGTTAGTAGTGATAAAATCAATCTAAGAGTGAGACCCAGGGCAAGATATAGGCTACGTGAGATGTTACCAATCTGGAAAATGTGGTGTCTAAAACAACATTATACTGAAACCAATTCAAATATATTGGAAAAGAAATATCAATATTTTATTTAAAATCACGATTTAAGAAGCTATTATTAAGATATGACCTCAGGGGTCTTGGGGTAAAGTGCTCACTTCATGACCCGATGTTCGTGGGTTCAAACCCAGCAGGGGTTGACAAATTTTTCTTGAGCAATAAAGATCCGTAACACAACTTCCTTCGGAGGGGAAGTAAAGCCGTCGGCTGTGGCGTGTAAAAGAACCCTGGAAGGTATGTGATAATAACTCTCCCAGCAATATTGGTAGGCTCTTTTGCTCTCGCTCATAGAAATTCTTACGTGATGATATAATCAGTCAGTTCAGAAAGTGCAAGTTGAATACCTCAAATAAATGAAAAATAATATTATAAACATAATCTAGATTAAGAATATTTAAATACTTACACCTTGATGCCAGGAGAATCATCCGTATAGAACCTCCACATGCCCCCACTGCTCGTGCCAGTGTTACGATTCCTCGCCGAGGTGGTTGTCGTAGTTTTCCTGAAAGATAACATACAATGATAGTTGTGCACTAATTATGTTGGGTGCATTCTAAATCACCTGATCCTTCAAGCACCAAACAACAAGAACCGAATGTCCCTAGCCATGCGATAAGCCAAGATGTAGCACTGTCCAAAATCATCAAGCTTACACCTTAATTTGTTTTTGTTCTCAGCAGCATCTTACTATTTGTTCAGGTTATATGCACTATAAATGTTTGATTCACTTAGACTTGCACAGCTATGTGTTCAAATGAAGAGCCATAGAAGTATCTTTATTAGCCTGGGGCTATTTTTTGGAGAGATGTAGGACCCCTACCTTTGTCTGACAGTTCCACCACTTGCAGATCTGGGGGCCACAGCTTTCGTTGGAGATCTACTGCCAGCACCCACAGACGTTGAACTTGGTGCTGCCGGCTGAAAAACAAGAAGTGAATTAGGTCTGATGTTGGTTTTACGTCCTTTATTTTTTAATTATTATTAGCACCGCGTCTTACTACCCATTCGGGTTATACGCACTTACACTAATGTGTAAGGGTAGGGTGATTGTGAGATGAAATGAAGGACCTACAGTTTAACGTGGAATCCGAACCACGGTGGAGGCCTCACATTCACAAGTTGTGATTAATACACATCTTGTCAGAGGTGAAGGAAGGGTTTGGCAATCAGATAAATCTGTGCTGGGACCGAGGATTGAACCCCGGACCTTCAGCACAGAAGTCTGACACCTTACCCCTAGACCACCAGGTCACCTTTATTTTTTTAAAAGTGTTGAAATTTCGTTTTAGTTTTCAGCACTGATATCTTACTAGTACTACAACTAATAATATTTCTAATAGCCTATACTGAAACTACATTTCAAACAAATACTGAAGTAATTACATGAGTTGAATATGGATACTAAAAAGTAGTTTTAATACAATAGTACAATAACTTTGACTGTGTCAGATAATGGCTCAGCATCTAAATAATAAAAGTGGTAATAATTGGTAAATTCGAGCTTGTGGCATCACAGGATAAAAGTGTTGTTTTTTAATTGGTGTATGTGCCCTTTATTTAACCTTAAAGGTAGCAGGCTTACCTTGCATGGTTCAACTAGAGATTAGCTTATAATATAGCACTCAAGTTAAGACTTAGCTACATTTAATGGTACTAAATACCTGTATTGGAGGAAAGGGTTTGACTCTTGACAGGGTGTAACGAGCAAGGATTATTTTCCCTTAAATGTTTCCCATTCTTTCACACATATGGGGTACATTTACTCTAAATTCTACCTTCTTCATCCTTGGTCCAGGAATGTAAATATGTGGATAGCTTGAATGGCTGGTAAAATGCAGTGCACAAAAAAAAAACTAAGGGAAATTTATATTTGAAATTGTGTTTTCTATATTATAGGCTAGAGATGCAAATGAAGTAACTTAGCTCATTTAAATCATTCTTATTTTGAACAAGTTTGATTCAACACCTAATTAAACGATTTAGCAGAATATGATGTGCATAGTTTTAGTTAAAAATAGAAAAGCCTAATAATTTTAAGAATTATTAATTTTATTTATTTGTCCCAAATAGGCTGCAAAATCCTAGTAACAACATAATTAAATAAATACAGTAGTTCCATGGCTAACATTATAAAGTACCGTAACAGCAATACAGACTATTTCGATATAACTTATATTATTACCATATGAAATCAGGAGAGGCATTTAAACTTAATCAAACATAAGTTATTAGCATGCAACAATTTTACCTTTAAATTGATCAAGCAATTTCCGTTTACATATTATTTATCAATTTCCTTTATAAACAAAAGTGTCCCAATTATTATTTACTAAACTTACCATTTTTAGTGAGGTTTTAGTCAACACTAGAAATACCAATCAAGTGAATCTGCTTTTGATGAACAGACCAATACAAAAGAGTAGGCTCCTAACCTATTTCCACGTTCCTATGCGTGTTGACACGTCACACAAAATGTGAACGTCACCTAAATTCACTAACCATTAATGCACTGCGAGAATGAAAATTGACTAACGAAATATTTTCACCGCTCTCTATCAGGAAAAATTATAATCATTATGACATTGCATTTCGTGTGTCTTTTGTTTAACTTCGTAGTCCATCTGATAAATCATCACAAGACTGATATGACAACAAATATTTAATTAATAAAATTACTTCTCTCTTGTGGAAATGGAAGCTGTTCCTAGGCTACCTATGATCAGCTTTGATTTAAAAGTTAGCCCCGAACCAACATCTTTCGGGTCAAAGCTGAAACAAGTAAGTATATAATATTCTAAATATTCAAGCTCGGCTTTTACATAAGTTTTAGCCAGTTCATTGATCTTGTTAGTTGGCTAATAAAATACCAAGACGTTACAAATGTGAACTATCTTTTAAATAATAGTCCTAGTCATTTAATAGTGGCTAATTTTTTTTAGTTTCCTCATGTTTTATTCTATCATTTATGTTAATGAAACCTTCAGATTATTGGTTAAAACATCTGCGCGCTAGTCTAGATGATAAAGACTAGACCAAATCAACTTGCCTTTTTAGGTTAAATTTAATATCGAAGATTACTAAAATTGATCTACTTATTGCTTACCAGGCCTACTCTTTATTCTAGCCAGTTCTATGTGAAAAAAAGCGTTTTGCATCTAAGTTTATATGTGTTTAAAATAATTTACAACATAAACATAGGCTTTAACCCTTTTTTAACAGTTGCACCCCGGCTTAGACACAGTAAACATGCTATCGCAGCCATTTGTTGGACTTGCGCTCCTAATATTGTCTGTGTACAATTGAACACACAAGTGCATTCATATGTCAGAATTGTCAGAACGAGATTAACATTGCCCGGCTCTTGCGTTTATGTAGTTGCGTTGGCTTGCGTCCAGCCAATCAGAAACCAATATAGGTACACTACTGTCTACAATTAAAGCAATTAGTTATTTGGTCAGGGATAAAAATGTTTATCAACATTTTATTGTATCGGCTTCACTTTTTGTTTAGGCAGAAAACAAACACAGCAAGTCTTGTGAAATGAAGAATCAAGAATTTTATGGGAATGAGGGAATATATTTATTTACCTTTGTGTGAAGCGAGAGGGGAGAACCATTAAGAAGTAAACCCAATCAATACATCTCGCTAGGATTTAAACCTTGACTTCTCTGTTGCCGGCAATCTGATTTATTATGAGAATGCAGCACTATACTCGAAAATCTTGTGCAATTTAAGATTTATCAATAACAAGATTTTGACTTTTGTTACATAGTTAAATTAATGTGGCCATTACACTTATACTCTATTAAGGTACCTATAGTCCATGAGCACTAGATTTTCATGGAGTAAATTTATCAACTAAAACTACATTGAAAATCTTATTCCGATTTACAAAAAATGTTTTGGTGAAATATATTTTTTTTAATTTAGCACTGCGTCTTACTACCCATTCGGGTTATACGCGTAAGTACTATTTACGCTAATGGGTTAGGAATTGGGAAGGTTGAATATAGAGGAAGTGGACCCGCATTTGCGTGGAGGGAGAGTGGAAAACCATTTAGGGAAAACCACTCCCAGTTTACCCGACTGAGATTCGAACCTCAACCTCCCTGTCCTCGGCAGTGGAGCTCAACACGACTAGCGCGTTAGCTAACTACGTCACCGAGGCGGGTAGATAAATATTATTATTAAAACTTAATTTTGCTACATGTACATTCTCGAATGACAAATTAAACTGGAAACTACCAGACTCAACTTATTTACTTCATATTTGAAGCTCATAACTTAGCCTATAAAGTTGAATCCAGAAATATAGCTAAGAAAAAGTTTAACATAATTCTACTCTGCTTTTGCTATAGCATTCTGGTCAGTCATGCAGCACGGTCCTTTGTTTTCTAACTTTTGACTTTAAAAAAATACACTTTATAGGCATTAGATAAAGCAACCATAAGATATTAATTTACTACTAATTAATTGTTTTTATTACCACATCTTACTACCCGTTCAGATTATACATATATATTATAATTACTCTAATGGTTTTATAATAAAGGAAATTGATAAAACTAAATAAAAAGGAAAAATAAACTACTAAGAGTAAATTTTATGAAGAAACCCCACCTAGGGAAAGAGGAAAAATGTGGGCTTTCTTCATCAAATTACTCTTAGTAGCTTATTTTTCCTTTTTATTTAGTTTCATCCATTTCCTTTCTTATAAAATTATTTAGTCATTGGGCCACCTCATTTTCAAACAATTACTCTAATGGGGTAGAGATGAAGAAAAAAGCATTTTATAGGTTATCATATTTTAAATTTACCAGGGCTTATGTCAATAACTATTTGATATGGTGGAGGCCTGGCATTCCACACATTCACAAGTTGTGATTAATACACATCCTGTCAGAGGTGAAGTAAGGGTTTGGCAATCGGACAAATCAGTGATAGGACTGAGGCTTGAACCCCGGACCCCCAGCACAGAAGTCTGACACCTTACCCCTAGACTGCCAGGTCACTAACAACGAACATTAAGACTCGGGGTGGAAAATTTTTTATTTTTATATCTTGGATGCAGTTTATTTTCCAATTTGTTAGTCATATATATTTCATCAATTTTTTAAAATCTTTTTATTTTATTTGTAAAACTGCTTTTAATGCTAATAAAAAAGGTATTTTAATGGACTAAATGAAGTTTGATCAATACTTTGTCTTTGCTTTTCTCAGTACATTCAAGATTTCTATCACGAAGATGCAGCATCCTATTTCACTGAAATCCGCAATCTGGAAGGCCTTCGCGCGACGGCAGTGTCTCCGGCTCGCGGTGCCACTCTGGCAAGCTGTTCTACTCTGAAACGCTACTACTGTCAGCTTCATTTCCTTCAGAGTCGGTTCCCCATGGCCAAGGAAGGAGCTGCAGCTGTTCCATTCACTTGGTAAGACTAATAGAGTTGGGACTAAACTGAAGACTAAGAACCTTTTTACATTGACCCTAAACAATTGTTACACCTTGGTTATGCTCGAGCAAAAAATAGCCTAGGTACTATTTGAAGGTGGAAAATTAACTTTGGCTACGGATACAGCTGTCTCTTGGGACATATTTCGGTCAAATTAAATATAATCTTAAAATAACACATGGAAACAGACATCGAACCCATGACTTACTTTGCCAATGCTCCACCATTGAGCTAACAAGGAATTGTCTTGTTTCAGAATCATTATCTGTGATGGATATGTGGATTGTTAAATTGTTTCAGAGATAAATTGCTGTATCTTTAAACTAAACAATAAATTCAGTTTCTCTCATTGGCGAGCACGCAGACTAAGCATCAAACTTATCTAGTTTGGTTTGTCGCCAAAGAGGAAGTCTGTGTGTGAATCTCGGCTATGTGTACAAGAGAGTTTTTATTCCTAAATGTTTTCTCAATCTTGTCTTCATGCAAATGTAGCTGCATTTTGGTTTGACATCTTTATTATAAGCTAGAGAGGATAGAGCCCTTATTGCCATCAATGTCTTTCAGGAGGGATACATATGCGAATATGGTGTGCACGCTTGCAGACATCAGGTTTGAAATGGTGTCTGTCTTGTACAACATTGGGGCCGTGCATTCGTATGCTGGTGCCTCTGAGAGCCGAGAGATTGCGGACGGTATGAAGTTGGCCTGTACCCACTTTCAGTGTGCTGCGTGGGCATTCCAGGTAATCTTTCTTTGAGGCTCTTCATTTGGAAGTACTGTATTGATATGAAAATAGGCCACATTTTTCCTTTGTTTTTTCTCAAACACAGCCTATATAAGGGGTCATTAACTTTTACATCTATTACTGTTTCCAACCTATGGCCTGGGTCAGTTTTTTTTATTCAAGAGACACATATTTTCCACTACCGGTTGGCTAGGCCTGTCGTAGCTTCATATGCCTTATAATCTATCTTAAGAATAAGACGGGCTCAACATCCACTCCCCGGGTTTCAATATATCAATGTGAAAAGTTAAACCCATATTTCCATCAATTATAAATTTTCAGCCATGCTAGGAATTGAACCTGGGACCCTTAGCTCATTAGGGCAGACACACTACTGAATGAGCTAAGGTGTTATAAATAAGGGGTAATTGATAGCTCTAATGTCCACGGGGCGTTACATGCGGGGAGGGTGGGTACATCACAGTATTACTTAACACAGATCTAATACTTTATAAGGTTGAAAAAAATATTATTTTTCATGTTTTCACAGTTAATAAACATACTCGTTAGATAACTTCTGATTTGGGGTAGTATTAAATCTGAGTCCTTCTTTTACTGCCACAAAAGCTTCCCTATGAAATTTACTCATGATGTGAAAAATTACATAACACAGGATAAATGTTTATATGGTGTTATGTGTGAGGGGGTAAAAGAAAAAATTAAGAAAAAAGTAGTGTACTTTATGAATGACCCCCTAAAACTATAGTGTAACCTATAATTATTGCACTCTTAGATTATATGGGATAGTTTACTTGTACATGATCCGACAGTGTCTGTTCTAGGTTTAAGTTAGTTTATAAGTCACGTTCTGATATAATCAATCATTTCAAAAGCTGCATGTTAAATACCTAAAATATATATATTTTTAAACTTTATATAGAAGAAAGTACATGAAAGATGAATTTAAGAAAAAAATAAAAGGAACCAATACAACATGGCTTTTCCAATGGATAGAGGAACATGGTTCACACTTTTCATTTAGCCATCAGACAAATACAAAATGGCCGCCTATGGAAAATTTGTTGTTACTGCTCAATACATGGGCTTATGTTTTATTTTATTGGAAATCTTCGAGATAACAAGTTAGGATCTTTTGAAATGACTTTTATATCATTATATAATGAAACAGATTTCAGTCACCACAACATGGCATAACCATGACTAAGTTATTTAAAAATAAATGTGTATTGAGACGCTAATGCCTACCATGTTGGTAAAGATACAACTTCTAGTGAAAATGGCTTCCGAGATGGAAACTTTCATTAGTTTCTTTTTCTTTTCATACTTGCTTAGAAGATTTTTTGTTTCAACCTCATGGTCACGATAATTATTCTACAGTATTGTAAGAAGAATTGAGTGTGAGTATTTAATGATTGCTTTATTTGGAGTCTTTATCATACATGGCCAATAAACTGACAAAAATGTCTCTCCATGCCAAAGCATCAGTCGAGGGTTATGACATTAATTTTAAAATGTCAATAAAAGGAATTTGGTGTATTTTTTTCCTCTATTAAAGTGATCTAATTATTTTGGAGTGTTTGACTAGTTTTTGAGACAAGATAGTATAATATTAATAATATGGGTAATTTATATAAACAACAGCACAAACACCTGCTTCGGTGGTTGAATGGTCTAAGTTGTTACGCTCCTGCTATCCTCGTCTACTGGTGGAGGGGAGATCGAGGTTCGAGTTTTGGTCGGGGGCCTACTATGGTTTTTTACTCTTAAATGTTTTCTTACTCTCCTTCCATGCAAATGCGGGTTTATTACCCCTAAAATGCTTCCTTCCTCATCCCTACCCCATTAAAGTACAACCATAAAAGGTAATAAGATGTGGTGATAAAAAAAACGTATCAAAATACATCATATAAATAATTCCAAGTACAGTCCAACTATTTATAACTACCTAATGCAACTACTTTGAATAATTTTTTTTTGTTTTGTTTGCAGCACCTCAAAGACACTTTCCCCCAACCTTCAGGGGTTGATTTAGCTCCTGATATCATGCAGTTCATGTATCATCTGATGTTGGCACAAGCTCAAGAATGTATTCTAGAGAAAAGCATGATGGACAACAGGAAAGCCACAATAATTGGTATGTCTCGTATGTCTCGAAATCACTTCAAATTTAAAAAAAAATTGACTTTGTACTCCCCTACTAGTTTTGTATGCTAACTTTTGTTTTTTTCCTTTACTTTTATAAGTCACATGAATAATTGATACCCGCTTCGGTGGCCGCTATACTTGCAATAGACTAGACTGCTGAAGATGGGGATATCAGGGTTTTATTCTGGTTGGATGTATTGAGTGCGATTTCTCCTATATGGTTTTCCAATCTCCCTCCACGAAAATGTGGGTACACTTTCTCTAAATTCAACCTCTCTAATCCCTAACACAAAGTAATCAGTGCATAGGGTTACATACCCGAACGGGTATCGAGACGCATACAACCCTAAGTGTGAATAGTTCATGAATAAATGAAGACAATCATATTTGTTTCTCATCATCATAATTTGTTGCTTCCAGCCTGTGGCCAGGTCAGATTTTATAAAACACTTCTATCTCACTCTGTTTTTACACTATTCCTCTTCTCTTACCCTCATCCATTCTTCTTGTCTTCCTTGAAAACTTGCTACCACCTTCTCCTTCCAGGTCTCCTTTGCGGTCTTTTTTCAATATAATTTAACTCCATTATTCCTCTTGGAATCCTTTTCTTTTCCATCCTCATTACATATCCTTACCAGTTCACTCTAGCTTCCTTCACAATCTCTTGTAAGCACTGTATCTCAACTCTTGCCTGCACCTTTAATTTCTAATCCTATTAATCCTAGTGACATCTAGCACACTCCTCAAGAACTCCATACCCAAGGCCTCCAAATTCCTAGTCTCTCTTACATTCAGTGTCCATGTTTCAGCTGCATATGTAGCTATTAATACAAAGTACGGCCTATATAGCACTTTGTTTGCACTTCAGAAATTGCATATAGAACCCCTCCCTGTGCTGCCCTATTTTCATTATAGCTTCTCTACTCCTACCCTTTGTCTCACTCATGCTTTCAAGACACTTCACACTCTGTACTTCTTACTTCTTTCATCTCTATTCTCTCCAGCTGTATAACTTTTTAACTTCCTCGTTATTAACAACACTACTAACTATTCACCATCTAAAATTTCATCCCAAATGCTTTCACTAGCTTTTTCTACTTCCATAATCAAGATGTCTACTGGGTCACGAAAGTCACGAAAAGTTACTAATTGCAAAAAAGACACCAACGTCCCTGAAAGTAAAGAATTTTCAATATTTTGTTCATAAAGTCACAAAAATATTTTTGTTTGAATTTCCTGCGCATCGTAACTTCGCAAACGCTTCGAATTTCGAGCCAACCACTATTCATGAAGCCATGCGCTAGCCTGCAAGCTGTTTTACCATAGTACCAATGACAAGGTTTAACGCTCGCCATCTGGTTAAAGTTTAATTTTGCCTGTGAGTACATTATGCCTATATATGCATTATATAATGTTCAACCGTTTACTAAAGAAATTTTGTATTCAAAAAAGGTAACCAAAAAGTCACTAATTTTTGTTTCTCCAACTCAGTAGGTACCCTGATAACTTTTCCTGAAATTTCTCCTCCTTTTCCCCTGTACCATCAAGCCATTGGCAAACATCAATGCTTTAATTTCCCCCCTATCAAGGTCTAACACAAACATCCTTTCAGGCTGGCTTTCTTCTATACCACTTTCATTTCTTTACTACAGTGTTTCCACACTGTTTACGTATATTTCCAAGCCATCAGGCAGTACATTTTTATAATCTTTGTTATTTGGAATAGATAAATAGTTTAAATCTTTGTTTACATTAGGTAGGATTCTGGTAGAAAGGAATTTTTTTCTTAATACAAAGATATTTATTTTTGTGGTCAACATTGATAACATTATTTCATAGGTATTTATAATATTTATTAAAAGTACAGTTGCAAATCACATGGCTTTACATACATGGCTTTACATACATGACCTTATATATGAAAATTGGTTTTTGGTAACTTTTTACCTAACTTGGACTGTAATTGATGCTGGACTAGATATTGTTTAGCTAGATCAGGGATGTACAACTGCTCCCCGGCTGAGGGCTACATAAGTTCTTGGGGAATTGGCTGGGGGCCATACATGCTTAGAACCTAATACCCAAATATAATATAAATAAGAACAAGAGTCTAATTTGTTGTTTATTTCTTCAATTTTAATTATTTCAATTCGATCTGGGAGGGTCATACAGAATAAACTTGGGGTCTGCAGGTTTGGACATGCTTGGTTTATATAAAACATTAATAAACACCAACATATTTTTTTAAATTCACATTTGGAGCCTGAAGGAGGTGTCTGTGACATTCAAAGCTAATCTTTTAAAATGTGTGTGTTTGTCTTTATTGGTGTTTTAAATAAACCATTTCTATTCCAACATCACTCATTTAAGTGTGCTGGATATCCCTCATAATTTAAAACAACATTTTATGATTCATGGACATTTTGATCTTCAGCTAAGGTTGCTGTTCAGATCGTGGACTATTACAAACTTGCTATGAACACACTTGAACAAGCCGGCTCTGATGATTGTACAATTGCCGAGACAGTGGGTTCCAAACTCTACAAGGTGAGTTGTTATTCTTTCAATGGCACTAACTTTCTTGCAGGGCTCAATGATAAACTAAAATAGATATAATCATGGATTTTTCTATTACCTTCTTAACTCTGATTTGTTAACTTAGAACCATTTACAATTAAATGAGGGGAAACCATTTACTCCTAAACAAAAATGTATGTAAAAATGATTTAATGCTTCTTTATTTAACAGAATTACATAAAATTATTAGCTGACAGGAGGGAAGTGATAGAATAATTTCAAAGTACTATAGAATAACATAAATTCTGAAAATACACTACAGAACTTGGATCTTATACAATAATACAATATAAATAAAATCATCACAAACAATCATCGATGGGTCAATTTTAAAGATCAACAACAATTTATATCATAGGCTTTTTCTGGGCAAGTAATTATCAAAGACTTCATTGGTCTTAATATCCAAAATGGTATCTTTAAAGGGTCAAGTCTCATAGAAATATTTAACAGTAGTTTAGGACTTTAATGTAAATATCCCAAAAAGAAATTCATATAACCAAATTGAGAATGCAATAATTAACATCTTAAGAATCTGAATAATTCTTTCATAGGGAAAATTAAACAAGATAATTATACTCAAGTAATCAATATGCATTAATTAACTTTCAACTCCACATACATCATCATCATCATCAACTGTTTACAGCCTGTGGCCGAGTTAGTTTAGTAAAATGCCTCCATCTTCCTCTATCAGGAAATTTAAAAATCAAAATTTTACCGAGAAATCAAGTTGAAGTTTTAAGTTTCAAATATATTCAAAGAGTCCAAGAAATATATATTTCAAAACATTATCTTCAAAAGATTCGAAACAAATTAAATGCCATAATGACTGAAAAATAGTTAGTCTCGGATGTTGTAACATTCCACAATGGTACATGTCCATCAATATGGTTATCAATAAAGTCACTGAGTTAAAAACATTAGTGATTTCACGATTTCAGTTTTCTTCGATTTTGTTTCATATGTTATAATCTTGATTTTCATTTTGTGGTAATTTGATTCCTTAACATTTTCATTTACAATCCTTTGTCATCCATCCAGGCTAAAATTAAAATTATATTATTTATTGACAACCTTACAGAAATTTGGTTTAAAAAAAACTAAAAAGTGTAAATAATAAACATAACACTAAGATAAAATAGCCATGTTTGATTTGCTCAAAATTGGTATAACATGAAGGTAATATTGAGCACACAATTTGCTGGTACTAAAGGGAAATGGCAAAAGAACTAATAATAAAAAAGAAAAATTACTCAATTCTAAATATTGCAATTTTGTTTAAATGCTTGAACTTTCATTCGCTTGGATTTGAAATATAACAATTAAAGCATCAAAAATAATTATATTAAGATTGATTTTCTATTCTTTTGATACCAGTTATAATAAAGGGTATTGAAGAATTGAGTTTGAGATCCTTATTAAATATTAATGTACATGCGTGCACATGCAGGAACATTACAAGCTATTCTACTTCCACGATGGTCTCCGGCTTCCAAATTGCCACTAATTCACATGTGTAACCTCGTTTTTTATCTGACAAATTAAAAAAAATTGTTTGCAAAAATTGAAATAGGTCAAATTCACTTTTTTAAAAAAAAACTTCATCTAGATTGTATAGTAATGAAAATTTGTAAAAATAAACAAAAAAATTGCAAATTTAAGCAAGAAGGCCCACCTAAGAAAAGAGGGAAAATGTGAGAAGAATCCAATGCACAAATTACATCTTCCTTTCTTCTGTCTTCTCTAGAAGTAGTCACAAACACATTTAAATATTTAAATTGCACAGCCAAAGGTGAAAGGAATTTATTTTTAGCCCAATAATAGTATTTTTAACACTTTCTTTTTGCATTCAAAATGTATTAGTTTAGTGTTTGTAACAAGTTATTTCTCTATTTTTTGTTTGATAAGGGCAACAATGCCCAAATATTACTCTATTTGGGTTTAAATGTGTGTGTGTGACTATTTTTTCTATAGAAGACAGAAGGATGGAAGAAAATTTCACCTTTGTGCATTGGATTCTTCCCGCTCTTTTCCTCTTTCTCTAGGTGGGCTTCTTTTAATTAAATTTGCACTTTTTTTATTTTATATTGATTTCCATGCTTATAAAATCATTTAGCCATTTGGCCTCCTCATTGCTAAACAAATCTAAATTTTAGGGAAAGTAAAATATTTCAGGGAGTGACCTGGTGGTCTAGGGGTAAGGTGTCAGACTTCTGTGCTGGGGGTCCGAGGTTTAATCCTCGGTCCCGGCACAGATTTATCTGATTGCCAAACCCTTCCTTCACCTCTGACAAGACTTGTATTAATCAAAACTTGTGAATGTGTGGAATGCCAAGCCCCCACCGTGGTTCGGATCCCACATTAAACTGTGGGTCCTCCATTTCATCTCACAATCACCCTACCATTACACATTAGCGTAAGTGCGTATAACCTGAACGGGTAATAAGACACAGTGATGATAATAATAATAATAATAATAATAAATAATTTAATTAATTAATAATAATTAATCATAAAATATTTCAGTTTTTTTTAAATCTTGAATTTTATGTTTTCTCAAATTCTAGAATATCCTCAAGAATTCTTATTCGAGTATCCTAAGGTCTCATCTCGAACTATTACCATTCTTTAATTAATTTGTTTTAGTAATAATAATGACAGTCACAATTTGTGTGTGTCAGAACTGGAAACGTTACGTAAAGTTCAAGATAGCCTACCACACATGTGTGTCGTTACTGTACCAAGGCCAGCAGGCGGAGGAACAGCAAAAGATGGGTGAGCGAGTGGCCTTCTACCAAGCAGCTGCGGAGAAGCTGGAGGAAGCCAACAAACTCTCTAAAGGAATGGATAACGCAGAGGTATGGTGTGGTACAGACTAAAATAAAAAACAACATAATTCATTCTTGTTTATGGAGGTTGCGAGATGCGCCCATAGAGTTATGACCGAATGAACCCCAGGTCATGGGGTTGATAACAATACATTTTCTTTAATAGACAGCCACTACTTCATTGCTAGTAACAGCAATGTCAAGTATTAACTACCTCTTATTATCGTAAAAACCATATTGTGTTCATTTACTTTTAATTGTTTCTATCCCATGTTGATCTTGCTGATCTTGGGGTAAAGTGCTCCCAATGTTCGTGGGTTCAGACAGATAAGCGATCAAAATCTGCACCACAACTTCTTTCAGAGTGGAAGTAAAGCTGTAGGTCCCATTTTGATCATGGTATGTAAAAGAACCCTGAAAGGTATGTGAAAATACCTTTCTCGGTAAAATTGGTAGGACCTTTCGCTCTTGCTCATAGAAATTCTCGTGTGCTGATATAATCAGTTGGTTCAGAAAGTGCACGTTAAATACCTCAAACAAATTTTAAAAAAATATTTCACTTCTTCTTGTACTTTCTTCCATATTAACAAAATCATTTAGAATTTTAGATATTGGGGAAATTCTAATTTATATAATAAGATGGTGTTGCTGATCAGTGATTAGTCAGAAATATGGCACACTAAGATGTTTCATGCTGTAATGTTCCAAATCCAGGCAATAAATGAGGCCCTTACATTCACAATGGACGTTGTGGAAGGTAAAAAGAAAGCTGCGAAAAATGAGAACGAGTTCATCTACCATGAAGAAGTCCCTGAGAAAGACACACTCCCTGAAGTAAAGGGCGCATCATTAGTCAAAGGCATCCCCTTTGATGTAAATGACCCGGAAGTTTCAGGGCCAGACATTTTTGGTCGCCTGGTTCCAATGAAAGCTCACGAGGCATCTTCACTATATAGGTTAGTTTTAAGTCAGTCAAGCTCTGTTTTTAATCATTATTATGTCGGTCTTTTTAAGCCTTAATATTATTTTAGCTTCAATAACTTGAACTTTTACTTCTAAGATTGATCCACTTCGACTGACTTTGCTTCAAAAAAGTAATCAACGATCACAATTACGAAGCTTCGCCAATAAAATTACTGACATTTAAAATAAACCCATATGTTCAATTTTTGTAATTTTATGCTGTTATGTATGAATGTTCAAATAAAACATATTGCAATAATTGACTAACATGTTCATCAACTTAATACAAAATTTTATAGTAATTTTTTTCAAAAACAATGTTGTAAATGATATTTAAGCTACATAGATATGCACAATATATTTTTTCATCATAAAAAAATGACCTTTGATTCATCTTGGGGGAATATATAATAGATTCAATTTGACTTAGCTTCGAATCAAAGCACATTCTTATATTCCATTATAATTTAAATCTAAAATGTTTTATTTATCAATATCATCAAATGCTCCTTGTTCGACTGTAACAATAATTTGTGTTTTGAATAGCGAGGAAAAGGCGAAACTGCTGCGCAAGGTGGGTGCCATGATTGACGAAAAGGACCAATCACTGTTTACTTACATGACTTCTCTTCAACTGGAGCACTTAAATCTCTTTTCTGAACCGGAGAGGCTGCCTCAGGTTAGACTCTTACTCAATTCGGGTGTATATATTTATTAAATGGGGTGGACACTTAATTTCTAAGGTACTAGTATATGAATTCATATACAGTAGAGACTCGGAAACTCGACCTAATGTGGACTGAGATGGTGCCGAGTTTGATGAATGAACTTGCATAAGATGCATGTTTAATATGTCATGTTTACTAAACAAGGATGAATCACAGTACAGTATCAAATATTATAGGTACAGTTGTAGTGTACAGTAGAGTAACAGTAATATATTATGTACAGTACCTTATATTACGTGTTAATATAATGGTGTACATACATACGTGTAATATGCAGAAATGCAGTAGAGTACTGTACATATACTATTGTATTGATTCGAATAACATGTTACTGAATTGGAAAACTAACAAACACAGCACTTGTAAAAACACTACAGCATGACTGCTTCACTCGAGTTATACAAACAAACTGAGAGGTTATACAGTTGAATGACCTTGGATTGTGATGACTGGCGCCAACAACGGTGTGTGCTTGTCGAGTTGTCGAGTTTCCGAGACTACTGTATTGTAAAAATGAGAAAAAATAGCTTTAATCTGAACTCCAGAGGTGGTCACCCTGATTTAAGCTGGAGGCCCCAAACTACAGCATAGGACTCGCCAAACACCTGCTGTGTAGTTTATGTATATTTATTTTAAATTGCACTTTCGGAATACCCCTGGTTGTCGAGTTCAATAGTATTTACAGAGCTGTACCAGCACACTGGTGATAACTATTTATGTTGACTTAAGAGGAGTGGAGGAGAGACAAGAAATGTATACAGATTCAATTAAGACTAGTAATTTTAAAGAATTGTTGTAGATTTAGCAGTTCGATTTATGTCATAAATATATGACTAAATTTTTATATTCAATTTTGTATTGTATTCCTCACATAAGACCAAAATATAATAGTTATGGTTTGCACACATAACAAAAAGTTTGGACACCTTGAGTCTTAAAGCATTAGACCAGCAATACGTAGAATTGGTGATGGTGGGGAGGTCAAGGTTTGAATCTTGCTCAGATACATATTTGATTGTTTTCCACCATGATGAGGGAATAAATGATCCTAGTTCCTAGTTATTAAAATTACCAAATAAAACAAATCTTTCACACAGTGGATCATCAGTTAATTTTATATCATCATAAAAAGTTTCCAGCCACTGGCCGAGTCTGTTTGGAACATAAGCCTCTCCAACGTTTCCTTTCTCCCCACCACCTCTCCTCCACCATGACCCAGTCTCCTCCACACTCCCTCCACTCCCTTCTGCCATCTGTCCCTTGGACTTTCTCTTGGCTTCCTGCCCCCACTTCAATATACAACATCTTCTTTGGTATTCTTTCCTTCTCCATTTTCCTCACATGGCCATACCACCTTAGTCGTGACTTCTCCATCCTGTCCTTAACTACCCCTCTAACCTTCTCATTTCTCATCCTTTAATTCTGCTTTCATTCTACTCCCTTATACACACATTCCTGCTGTATACGCCATTATCGGTACATAATACATCTTTCATTTGATGTTTTAAATAAAGTTGGGATCTCTCTATTCATTCTACTAAGTTTGTAGTTTCTGCTTGCATTTTTTTCACTCTAATTCTACACACTAAATATATAAATTAGATATAAAATCCTGGTATCAATATTGCAAATTGTTTCAGGAACTAATTGACCGCTGTGCTGCGCTTAGTGCCAAGCCCTCGGCTATCCAAGATCTGGTGGATGCGATGGGGAAATTGGCAGACACTTATCAAGATGTGGAGTCCATGTTGCAAGAGGTTAAAGAACTGCTTGAGGTAAAAATGTTTTGCCAAGCACCAAAATTCTAATAATAGTTTAATCTTAAAGTTTAAAATACTTAAAGAGTACATAATATCAAATATATTGACATTTTATCTTTGAAATTATGAAAAACCACTGTGTATAAATACAGTGCAATAATGTCTAGATTTAACTCAAAACTTAGCTCAGGGGACAGACATGCTACCGACTGAGATAAGGTGTCGGATTGTCCCATTTATAAACTATTAACATTTTAATTTGGTTTTCATGTGTATGCAGCAAGAGGAAGCAAGAGAAAAGGAGTACCAAGAAGTGATGGGCAATCGCCCGCCTTCCATTGTAGCCACCGACCTGACCCGAGAAGCAAGGAAATATGAGGAGGCTCACGCTAAGGCATCCGAGTCGAACCAGACTCTTCACAAGGCCATGACTATGAACATTAGCAACCTGCGTATACTTTCCCTGCCTTTGGATGAACTGGATAGTCAGATACCTTCACTCAAAGTTCTTGACTGTAAGAATATCATTATTAAAATCTTATTCAGAGTGTTCTTTTGGTTGTTTAATAATATCTAATAGGTGTGTGTGTGTGTGTGTGTGTGCGCGTGTGCATGTGTGCGCATGTGCACATGTGTGCGTGCATGTGTGCATGTGCGCATGTGTGTGTGTGTGCGCTAATTACGCTGATAGTTTTAAGGATTAGGAAGGCTATATTTATAAGAAGTGTATCCGCATTTTCTTGGAGAGAGAGAGGGGTAAACCATTTTGAAAATAAAAACCACCCTCAATACACCTGACCGAAATTCAAAACCTCAATCTCCCTGTCATCGGCAGTCTAATCTATTGCGAGAGTAGCGCATTAGACCCTGTTGCCATCAAAACAGTTTCTCTGTTAATTGATTAAAGAAGTAACTGTTTGCTTATATAGTACACTAGCAGCAAACTCCTAACCCTCTCTTCTAGCAATAGAACAAAGGACAAGGCTGTTTGCCAAGAGCTTAACAATGATGAGTCACCAATACCTGTCTGTGCAGCTCGTTAACAAAGATTAGTTTTAAAAATCATTTGAGTTAAATGCCGGTCATGCTTATTAATTGGGTCATTATAGGTTGATGACTATCAACATTTATCAAGCCCTAATGCTTTTTTCAAGATAGTTCAACGACAGATATCTTCATAAAAATATAAGTAACTACAGCACATGGAGATGTTACAATGAACATTCTTTATAAATATTACAAAGTCTTGTAGATCCCACCAAAACTTTGCGAGAATAATTTCATGCTGACAAGATTTGAGAAATTTGTGTATTTATTCCAAAGTGAGCAGCTAGTTTGATTGTTTGTCAGCCCCAGCGGATGACTCGTCGCGCAAGGAGATGCAGCATCTTGTGAACAAGGTGGAGGAGATGAAGAGACAACGCTCCATGCTGGCCACGCAGCTCAGAGACTCCATCACGCAGGACGACATAACTCGGCAACTTGTTACTAGGACCGGGGAGCCCCTCGACACCATATTCAGCCAGGAGATGCAAAAACACGAGAGATACGTGAGTGACATAAGAGTTGGCTGGGAAGGGGGACTCTTAATTTTTTAATTATCAATTCTGAATCACTTTTTGTCATGATCTCTTGATAATAGTAAGGATAGAAATATCAAATGTTTTATTTAAATTTTTTTTAATCAAGGATGTGTTCCAATTATTAGTGGACATTTTATTCCTTGATTTAAAGGGTAGAAATGGTTAATTAATACAATACAAACAATTAAACTTGTCACTCTTTAAGGAAAACCTCTATTCACTTTTTTAAGTTATCATTATCAACAACTGTTTCCAGCCTGCGGCCAGGTCACATTAGTAAAATGCCTCCATCTTCCTCTATTCTTCCACCACTACTTCCTTCATTCTTCCACCACTCTTCCTTCTTTAATTTCTTCCATTCTTCTCCTATCAATTGAAAACTTTCTGTTATCTGCACCTCCCATCTCTTTCATGTCCTCCCTTGCGGTCTTTTTCCTACATACTTCATTTCCAACATTTTCTTTGGCATCCTCTCTTTTTACATTCTCATACCATCGCAGAATTGCTTCGTTTACTATCTCATGTACTCCCTGAACTCTTACTTTTTCCTGAATAACTTCACTCCTAATCTTGTTTCTCCTCGTGCCAGCTAACAGCTTTCATAAACTTTATTCCCATGGCCTTCACTTTCTTAGTCTCTCTTACATTAAATGTCCATTTTTATTCTGTATATTATGTGACAATGGGTATAAAGTACGCCCTGTACAATGCTTCCTTATGCTTCAAGGTGACTTAACTTCTCTATAGCAGGTATCTTACACTTCTATCCTACTGTCCCCATCTCATTAAATCCTCTCTACTTCCACCTTTCTCCTCAATCACACTTCCAAGGTATTTTATGTTTTTTTACGTTTCTCGGCTCTATTCTATCCAAACTTATAGCTTAATTAGGCCTTACCCTCTCCTTGTCACTACCATCATCTCATATTTTGCCATGCTGAATTTCATTCCACTATCTTTCACTTCCTCATCCATTCTTGTAAATGTTCCTGTATTTCCTCTTCCCCCCATACCATCAAGTCATCAGCAAACATCATGGCTTTTAGCCTTTCCTCCACGAGTTTTCTTGCCCATTTCCATTACAAATAGTAATTTTATTAATCTTGAAATTATACATTTGGACATTTTTTAGTTATCAAGTAAGAGTAAGTTAAAATATATGTACCTACATTTGCATGTATAGGGAGTGGAAAACCATTCAAGAAAACTACCCTCAGTAGACCTGGCCGGGATTCAAACTTCGACATTTTTGCCACCGGCAAACCAGAACAACCTTACTTAGCCCAATCCACTTTTTAGCATTGTCAAACAGTAGTGTCTTTTTGATAATTTTTTAAATACATCCACCCTGGTTGCATCTTTTTGATTTAGGTTATAGCAAAGACTGTCTAAATTTATACATTTTCTAGTTTGTTTCATTATATTTCATTATATAGCTTCAAAAACCTTTTACTTCGCTTCAAATATTTATCAACTTTGATTTGAAAGTAAAATTCCAGATTTGATAACTACTAAGCTTTGCCAATGCAAATATTTAAACTTAATTTAATTTAATTTAATTTTAGCACCGCGTCTTACTACCCGTTCGGGTTATACGCTTAAGTACTAATTACACTAATGGATTAGGAATTGGGAAGGTTGAATTTAGAGGAAGTGAACCCGCATTTGCGTGGAGGGAGAGTGGAAAACCATTTCGGAAAAACCACCCCCAGTTCACCCGACCGAGATTCGAACCTCGATCTCCCCGTCCTCAGTGGTCTGACTAAACACGACTGGCGCGTTAGCCAACTACGCCACCGAGGCGGGTAGTTTAAACTTAAAATACACATATTCAATTTTTGTCATTTTGTGCTGTTTTCTATATTACAAATTAAAGTTTACATTTAAAAAATCTAAAATTAAATTACATGTTGTGATAATAACCTAATTTAACAGCTTAGGACAAAATATATTAAACATGTTTACAATAAACGTGTTGTAAATTATATTTAATGCAGAAAGTAATATAGTTATGTGTCACTAACATTTCTTTACAACATATAACTTTTTTCATTAATATTCAAACTGCATTTTGATTTGGGTAGTATTTCATATAATTTGTTTTGACTTTTGTTCATGAAAAAGTGTACCTCGCACAACCCTACATTTCAACACTTCTAAAATAGTATCCATAGCTTGATTAGTTGTCTTAAGCAATAATATTTCCTCTTTTTAGGTCACATTTATTGAACAAAACCTATTGGCTCAAGAAAATATCCTGAAAGCTCTTACCGATGCCTATGCTCGCTATGCTGGCACTCGTAAAGCGACCAATGAAATAATCCGCAAGAGAGAGAGTATAATCAATGGCCTAATAGCGTCGTACGACGCATACGAAGACCTGCTTGCCAAGTCGAGCAAAGGCCTTGAGTTTTACCGCAAACTGGAGACAAACGTCAGCAAACTTCTGCAGAGAGTGAAGGGGACCTGCAGAGTTCAAGAAGAGGAGAGGGAACAGATCCTCTTGAAAAACAAGAAATCTTTGCCTAGAACCAGGAAGGCGACGAGTAACACCAGCTCGGACAGCGACTCCAATGAACCAAGCTCTAGTGGTCCCAAACTTAAAGATTATCTTCAAAATATGAAGAAGGGAGGAAGTGGGGGTGGCGGGTACTCTGTTGGTAGCCAACCCTCCAATCCCTATTTTAATGCGGCTGTAACGGGCTATGGTCATCTCCCATCATCAATTTCTCCACAACCCTCAGGTTACTACGACCAGTCGGGGATGGTTTCTCAACTATCCAGTGATTCAGGTTCACAGCAGTGGATCCCTTCAGTGAGACCTGCACCTGTAGGCTCTGAGGGTACTGGAGAGCAGACACCTTCTGTTTGTTCTAGCACTAACATGGCTTTCAAACAGCCTGTAGATGACGGCAAGTTTCAGCCTCACAGCCACGGGCCGTATCAGATGCCGTCAAGTGACAACACTGGTACAAAGGCTGGTGCTTCGTACCCCCTCTCGGTGGCATATTCCAGTTACAACCCGGCCGGTTATGGCAGCAATACCCCCGCTTACCGAGCCTTGCAGATGCCTCTAATGCACCCTCAGTCGGCCTACTCTCAAGGCCATTTCAACTACAGTGGCCAGTACGGCATGCAACAGTATTCCCAAGGTCAGGTCTTACCAGCGGCCAGTGAGAGCTCGATGCCAACTTCAGGGTCATACTATCACGACCCCTCACAAGCAACTGCAACATCTCAGGCAAACTATGCCTCTTACACCGCCCCTGCCAATACACAGCAATACAACTCTACATACTCTCAGCAAGGTGGTGCACCACAGTACTCTTCAGGAACAGAGAGCTACACAGGTCAAAGCTACAGCCAAGGGTACACCCCTGTTGCGCAGGGATATCCTACATCCTCCATGCCAAAGGATGCAACGTCATATCCTTCATACCCTACATCAACCTCGCAAGCTGCTTCATCATACCTTCCCACACAACAATCTTACTATCCACCAGCAGCCACATCGCAAGATGCGTCCTCATATACTGCTACTCAACAATCGGCATATCCTTCATCATCGGCTGAACAAATTTCAGACACTTATTCTTCCTATGCATACACATCCCCCTCAGTGATGGGAGGCTCATATCAAGTATCAACACAACAGCCAGGGGCTTCTTTCTCCACACCCTCATATACCGGAGGTTCGACAACAGATACTGGGGTCTCTTATTCACAATACATGCAACAGTCTCAGTACTATCCTGGAGTTCAGGTTCCTAAACCAGGACTATCGCAGACATCTTCATACGGGGGACATCCGGGCTACAGTTTCAATACTACTTCTGGGACATACAGCTATGGTAGTGGGTATCAAAGTTCATCTGCAGAGGAAAATAACTACAACGTAGGGGAGTATCAACAAGGCAATCAGCAAGTTTCTGTCTACAGTATGACAGGGACAAGCAGTGGCACTAATCCCACTAAAAGCAACTATGGCAGTGAGTTCCATGGAAACAGTGCTGCCTCGTCTAATTCGGTCACCTCCCTCTCAAGCGGCTCATCTAGTGAGGTTTCTCTTGTCCCCCAACCTTCATACTATCAGTATGATTACTCCACTCAGCCAACAGATGTTGCCACTGTCCTTCATACCAGCAGTGTTGCTCAAAGTACCGAGTATCTTTACATGAATGCCGGCACATCGACTTCATTCTACACCAATGCAGGTACTAATTCCACCTCTCAAACAAGCTCTTCACAGGTCTCTGTTGATGGCCAGACCTACGCTGCCCAGTATAACACAAACCAAGCGGAGAGCTACCAGACTCCCGAGTACGTTCAAAACCAGTATTACACTGTCCAGTACGGCTACCAGAACGCGAGCGGAATGCCAAACATGGACACTCCTCCACAGAGTCCTCGTCACATCATTGTGCAACAGCAAGGGGGTGTTAGTTCACAGCAACAGAACCCACAGCAGCAGTCTGCTGCAAATCCCATGACTTACATGCAAGCGGGGGACCCCAACTCCACAACCACCACATATAGTCAGAAAGGGGCTTCACCATATTCATCATCAACATCGGCTGAAGGGGCTGAAAGCAACACAGAACCTTCTTCCAACTTGGATCTCCTGGCAGGATTGGATTTCTCTGTGAACCAAGCCCCACTTGTCCCGCAACAGCCCGCAAAGGCAAAGTTGGTTGAGTCGCCCATCAAGCAAGCAGTTGTGACACAAGCAGTCACTGTTCCGACTTCCTTTTCTCCCAAAAAATCTCCACTGAATTCTGTTCCTTTACCGAAATTATCGCCTCCTTTGGAGCAGTCGACCAGTGTCCCAAATTTGAAACCTCAAGAAACCAACTCCAGTGAAAAACAAAATGGAGATATATCAAATATAATGGTAAAGTACTTTTGTTCTAATATTAAATATTAGTTTTACTAAAATTTCATATGTGTATTGTGAATGAAATAAAGTTAATTTAGAATGTTATAAATATGTACCTAAATAAATATTATGTTAGTGCAGAAAAATTAAGCACAAATAAAAGTAAAAAACACCAACATACAAATACTAAAACAAGTATTTCGATACAACACGGTATTCTCCTCAGGCTGTAGTATACGGTAGTTAATACGACTCCATGTTGGATTGAAATATTGGTTTGTAATTATGTGATAAAATCTTTACTTTTATTTGTGCTTAAATTTTTACAATTATATCAAAAGTAATTATATATTATATTGAGGTTGTTTATTGAAGGGCTTTAAAAATACAGTAAAACCTTGGATTGCGAGCATAATTCGTTTCGTAAACGTGTTCGTAATACAAAGCACTCGTATATCAAAGCGAATTTCCCCCATAAGAAATAATGGAAACTCAGATGATTCGTTCCACAACCCAAAAATATTTCACCAAAAAATGATTAATACCTTTTTTATTTTTTTTATTTAAATGTAACTGTACTATAATCAAATTTATTAATTAAATTTAATCGTGGCTAGTGTGAGGTGGACGAGAGAGAGGAGGAGGTGGGTTATAGTTTAGGTCGACTTTCACTGTCACTAACTGAATCACTGCTATATGTTGGCTCACTGGAATATTTTTCTTTTTGTGCGACTTTAACAAAGAACCTATCCAATGACACTGCTCGGCTGACAAAGCGTAACTGTAGTACTACTCGTATTGCAAGATATCGCTCGTTTATCAAGTTAAAATTTATCAAGTTAAAATTTATTGAAAATTTTTACTCGTCTTACAAAACACTCGCAGACCAAGTTACTCGCAATCCAAGGTTTTACTGTATGCAAAATAATTCCTCATTGCTTCTATTCAAATTTAATAAAGTGACTAATGTCTAATGTTGTGTTAAGAAACAAATTTAATGAGTTTTTATTTTCACTTAATACACTTATTTTTCTTCTATTTGACTATTTATAATTTGAAGGAGGGGATGTTAAAAAAAACCCAAATCTTTGCTTCTCTTAACATTTTAAAAATTCCGCTTTGAAAGTAAACACATGAATGAACTTTGAGTATCACTACAGATTGAATTTTTCTACTGTCACAAAAATAAATAAATTGTTTTTTAGAATAACTATAATTTTTTATGGTTCTTCAGATTCTTCTGGACTATTCACATATCCTTACACTAATGGGGTATGCGTAAGGTATACCTAGAATTTTAGAGGAAATTTCAATCTACCCCCATTTATGTGAAAGGAGAGTGGGAGTTAATTTAGGAAAAACCACCTTCATTACTCTTGGCCAGGATTCGAACCCTGTCCTTCCTTTTACCGGAAAACCAGATGTTACTAACTTCCTAGTCTTTGTGTCCCCCC
>CABFWO010003215.1:0-30929 GCA_902155825.1 Timema genevievae | reverse complement strand
CCCCCCCCCGAGGCGAGCTAGTTTCATTTTTGGCATTTTAAAAATTGATTTTCATGCATTGCTGAAAAAAAAGAGTGGTATAATTGTATTGTTTGTTACAGGTTCCACCATCTGAAGGTAACAAGGAAAGCAAATTGACATTAAAAGTATTCGGGAAAGATCTTTACACTGACCCAGAAGCCCTCAATCAATTTGTGCAAGAGGTGGAGAAATACGAGAAGTTTGTCGAAGGCTTAACAACAAAAACTTTGAATGGTCCAACCCCTCTAGATATGAAATGGAAGGAACTCTTGGATTTTCAGGTTAGTTACGGCTTAATTTTTCTCTAAACCTTTTTTATATTAGACCCATTCTTACCTGAATATTTGAGTTATGTATACTCTGAAAGCTTTACAGGAGCTTTTATGCAAAATTATATGCGCTCAGTCGGTAGCATGTCTTTCTACTGAGCTAAGGGTCTTGGGCTTGATTCCTGGCATGTCCAAAAATATATCATTGGTAAAGTGTTGGTATCTCCTTTCACAGTGATGAATTAACTGCCGGGGGCTGGAAATTGTGTCTGTTCTTGAGCTATATATAAGTTATTTTTATTAGAACCGCGTCTTACTACCCATTCGGGTTACACGCAATATATATAAGTTAGTTTAGAAGTTGTGTGCTAAATTGGTTCAGAAAGTGTATGGTAAATACCTCAAATAAATGAAAATTAAATTAAAAAAAATGTCCAAGTAAACTTTTTTACTCTATAGCTTTGGTTTTCTGGGTATTTTTGAAACTGTAGCTGTAATTTTTCTTATTGTTACCACTTCAAACCTATCTTTTTTTACCGAGTTTTTATCTAATGAAATCCATTAATTCTACTCACCACAAATTATGGGTCTCTCCTCATCTTTTTTTTTTAAATTGGCTTAAAAAAATTGGGATATGAAGGTAACATAAACTTTACATCAATTAATGTTTTCAGCCTATGGTCCGGGTCAATTTTTTATTCAAGCCATATATTTTCCACCACCGGCTTGCTAGGTCTGTCGTAGCTTCATATGCCTTATAATCTATCTTAAGACTAGGACAGGCACAACATCCAGTCCCTGGTCATCAATTTATCAATGTGAAAGGGTAAATCCACATTTTATCAATGACAAATTTTTGGGTATACCGGGAATCAAACCCGGGACCCTAAGCTCAATAGACAGACATGCTATTGACTGAGCTAATGTATAGGAAATATACCTCTATAGTCCAAATTGTGGTAATAAAGATGGTTAAAGTTTATCCTTTGAATAGGCTTATGATTATGTAACTAAGCTATAGAATTTTAATTTTTTCTAAAGTGAAAAACAACCGTGTTATGTTTTTTAACCCTAACAAGTCACATCACTCCATTTTTCAAGGCTGATGTTGACATTTATTGCATGGCGGACAAAAATAACTGACAATAATATTTCATTAATTTTTTCTTCTAATTTTTATAAACATTTTGAAGGATAATGGGTTCTATTTTCATAATTGTTACATGTCTTTTATAACTTTTTAACCTTTATAAACATTTTAATCAATATTTGATCATTTACTTTTATAATATTGATGAAAACTTTGTGTTTATGAGTTCAACTGTGAATTTTTATTGGTTTTAATATATATTTATTATTCTGGTCCATTCATTTTACTATACAGTTGTGCTTTTAATTCTAATTACTGTCAAACATCATTTATTGAGCAGTTTCTCAGGACAATAACCAAAATGTTTTCTAAAATTATGAATAAAGTTTCTTCTGTCACACCTTGTCTTCAGCTTAAAACTATTAAATGTAATCGGTACAAAAATGTGATACTAAATGTTTACTCAGGACCATATCTTCAAACATGGTTTATTTTATTTTTTTTTAAGTAGCATTTACATGGTATTGAAAATGTATTAATGTGCTTCAATCTTTTTATTTGTTTAACAAAGGAAAAAGATGCTCATAAGCACAGTATTTCTGTTGCGCGCTGTTATCCAATGAAGAATCGTTTTCCTGACATTCTACCTTATGACAACTCTAGGGTAGAACTGCCATCTACTAAAGACGATTATATAAATGCTTCATTCATGAAGGTATGTGTCCAAAAACTAGTTTTAAAATGAATTCTAAAATCTATGCAAATTTAAATATTAGCACACTTATAAACTGCACATACTGATCAAGTATTTTCATGCTAGGATATCTCTTGTAAAAATAAAGACAATATTTATTCTTGGTTGAAGTTTAAGAAAGGAAAACACTTTATTGGTATTTTTGTCTCATCTATATAATTTATGTTAAGCCGATGTCATAATTTGTCTCCAAAAATAGTTTTTAATCCTTATCTTTGCACAAAAATCACAAAAGTCTGAACTTTTGCTACTGGGATTTACTAAAAACGTTGGGATTTGGAGAAACAAGAAATTTAACTTAAAAGTGAATTTTCTCCTTCATATAACTAGATTTTATTATTATTTATTTTTTGTTCTTCAGAAAACTTTACTCGTACTATATGCACAAAAAAAATAATTAAAAAATGGCAGATTCCTACACAGGTCTATTTTGTAGCATGTTGGAACTGTACTGTCTGGTGGGTGAGAATCATTGAGTGTCTAATAATAGACTCTAGCTCAAAATGAAGTTAGATAGTATTTCCACGCTTTAGTGCTACTGAACTGGTAATTCAGTATGTCAATGTTAATTGGTAGAAAAGAAATCGGCCAAATAAAAAAAACGAAACAAAACCATTTGCCTACCGGTCTTGAGCGCCTAGGTCTGATTCTGGTGTGGGTGTCAACCACAATCCAATTTTCATAGGAAGGGTCCCTTAGAACACATTTCTTTACAACCAAAATTGATAACATTTTACTATATTACTAGTGTTATTTTATTGCTATTAATACTATATTTTAAAAGTGACAGTTGCAAAATAACATGAGCAAGCGTATGAATACATGAAAGTAAATTTAACAATTTTTCTAGCTGCCTGTCAAATAAGGTTCTTCTTATGAAAATTGGAGTGTACATGGTCTTGTTTTTGTTTGGGCTGCTCTACCGAGTTGATTGGCTGGTTACAGGATGTGACACCTCTCACCCCACCATTCATAGTTACCCAGGCGCCCCTCCCCTCCACGTACTGCGACTTCTGGACCATGGTGTGGGAACAACAGGTGGAAGTGGTGGTCTGTCTGCTCAGTGACTCAGAGGTACGACATTTTAATAAAATTACCAAAACATTTGTCATTAAATAAATAAGATTTCTAGAAAAATAAAATTTATAACACTACCAAATATTTACAAACATTTGTTCAATATTTCGATGCCTACACACATACCAGAAAATTGTAGACCTCAAAGTTCACAACTAAAAACACAAAAACATACATAGTTATGAAATTGTTGGGCTTCTTCAACAGACGACAGTAAAACATACTTTTCTATGGCATCATTGATATAGGTTGATCATGGTCACTTAAAGTAACCCCATGACTTCTTTGGTGCTGACTGACAGCTCACAGCTCACATCTGCTGGCTTTGAAAAGCTACCAGACCAAATTATGTATCCCTACGCCGAACCATATGATCTGCAAAAAACATGTGTTTAGCAGATGTCACTTCTGACAGTCAAAATTTAGGTATATACCTAAATTTTGACTGTCAGAAGTCAGCTGTGAACTGTCAGTCAGCACCAAAGAAGTCATGGGGCTACTGTAGATACTGTTGTTGCCTGTTTCTTGATTCAAAAAAAGGCTTAGGCTTGGCGTCTGCAGCTGCCTGTTCAAACTTGTCTTCTTAACTCTTGGTAGATGGATAGTATTTATACTATATTTAATTAGTTGATTAGTTAATTATATAGTATGTTATTATTGTGTGTATATAAATTACTGACTGGTGTGAGTAGGTTGAGGTTGAGGTCTAAGGTTGAGATGGGGGGGAGGGGGGAGGGTACCTGGATTTGATTATTTGGTTATGTATTGGTGAGCAAGTTCCCACTTATGAAACTGGGAAACATTGTAACTATTGGGGAGGGCTCATATCCTAGTCTCATCCATCACCTCTCACACAAAATCTTCTCAACAATGCTCCAAACTCACACTCAAAACATAACATCACATTCTGGTTCATCTTAAATTGCCCGACCCAGCCACAAACAACAAACAGCCTGAGGCCACCTTAGATAACTTTCTATCCTTTTCTTCCAAGCAGGCCCTTCTCACACCAGTCAGTAATTTCCATACGAACAATAATAACAGATAATATAATTAAATATACTATAAATACTTTTAAATAAACTTGTAATAATTATAAAATTTCTTTTAATTCCTTAAATTCCTTATATGGGGAATAGTGCCCACAACAATGCTTTGTGCCATTCATGTCTTTTCTCTGTCACACTTTTGAGTTTGTCCCATGAATTTTCGAGTTAGTAACTGAAAAATAAATTATGGTTTAGTTTGGTACTATCCATACCACCTGCGTATACAACATATTCTATCCCTTAGCTGAACAACCAAGTATACTGGCCGCTGGAGAAAGGTCAGGAACTTGCTATGGGAAAGATGAAGCTGTCACTGCAGAGCTCCAACGTGAGACCTCATTGGACGGAGAGGATCCTGTCTATTTGCGTGGGCGAGACTCGCGTCTCCAGAGTCATCGTTCACCTGCAATTTACCGCCTGGCCCGGCAGGTTT
This sequence comes from Timema genevievae, assembly GCA_902155825.1. Taxonomy (NCBI): domain Eukaryota; kingdom Metazoa; phylum Arthropoda; class Insecta; order Phasmatodea; family Timematidae; genus Timema; species Timema genevievae. The sequence goes on along the minus strand of CABFWO010003215.1, from coordinate 26,236 downwards.
GTAAACACGAAACTACTCACTAGGGCGGCGGTTTCCAACCTTTCGCCGGGTTTTGACCCTACTTTTTATCTCTTGAGACCATCACAACCCCTTAAAATCATAGATTTTAAATTATTGTTTTGACTGAGCGTTACGACTCATCTGGGCTCTCTCCACATTTAATTACACAAGAGGGATAGGTGGAACTGAGAGTAAATGTACCCATGTTTGCATGGAGAGAGAGAGAAAGGGGGGTGTAACTGTTTTGCAAAAAAAATTACCCCCACTACAGTTGGCTAGAATTCAAATCCTGACTTCCCCTTCACCGACAAACCAAACCAAAAGTGTGATGTTAAGCTCGTGTGCCCATCGATGCTTGTTTAAATTACTATAAATGTTTATATAATGCTCATACTAATGCGACTAAGCTGCTGTAAAAGAGAATCAACCAGCAAGGAAGAGGAGGGATTTTTGGATGTAATGTTAGCAGCATCACAAGGGTGCCAAAATAAACTAAGTCAGCAAGAAATCAGTGGGTTAGTCAAAAGGAATCCAAGCAGAAACTTGTTTTTATCATTTTAACCACCAACATTTTTATTTGAATTTCACACCTTCCTATAATCGTTAAAATTACTTGATAACATAAATATAAAGCTAAAACCTCAACAGGCATTGAGACCTCTCCCCCACCACTACCCATAACAAGTGGAGACCTCAAACGGGGTCGCAACCTCCCAGGTTGGAAATTGAATGTCAATTTATCTCTTCACAGCATTTCATTGTCAGCTATACATATTGTTATTTGCAAGTTGATGTTTTATTAGTGCCAGAAGAAATCTTTTTCTGGGATCATTTGTTTTACTATTGAATAAACATTATTGGTGGGACTAGAACAAATTTCATCTTAAGAAAAAATAGTTCCAAACAAAAGTGTTGTTTTTTTGTTTTTGAGGGAGAAAGAAAGCAGTACTAGTTTTTGATTTGGTGGATGTCTATCTAGGTTGTTTCCATATCAATTGTTTTTTTAAATGAAAAACCTCTAATTTTTTCAACGACATTTTATTTTACACAAAAAACCAAACAACATTTGCCAGAAACTTTTTTATTTGACATATAAAAAAACTTAACTTTTATATTTTTATAACAATTTTTAACTTTTTATTACATTATGTTATTATTTTTACGTTAAATGCGATATTATTTACGTCATGTTGAAATTATTAGTTACTAATCCAATATCTATCTCATACTCTGTTGTTACAAATATGTTGATACAATCCCAACAGCTCCTTCCCGGCATCTCCTGGTCCGTTTCTAAGCTTGGTGTGCGAGGCCTTAACATTCTACTGCCAGCAACGCGCGGCCTCGCACCCTGTGGTGGTGCACTGTCTGTCGGGCGTGGGGCGCACCGGCCTGTTTGTCCTCGCCACCGCGGCTGTTTGCGAGGTCCAGGCCGGGCAGGGACTTCTCGACCTAGTCCCCACCGCCTCCACCATGAGCGCTAGTCGTAAGAACTCCCTGAGAGATCGAGAACACCTAAAGTTTGCTTACCAGGCTGTGCTGTACTACGCTCAGGACTTTCTGATGAAACGTGAGTTGTTTCTTTGCACTATTGTAATATGTCCCAATGTCTTGAGTGGTCGGTTGATTCTGGTTTGATCCCAAGAACGGTCGAGAGATGCAGTATTTCCTTATTAATCTGTTCTGTTAACCTGATATTAAAATTACTGGTACTGAGGCCAGGTGGTGATCCTTTCTTAAGTTCGTTTGTAATTCCTCTATTGATATAATCCTTCTGTTTAGAAATAATATCTTCCTTCCTGAAATTAAAAGGAATTAAATGAAAGTATAACTACTTTTAGAATTTTATGTTATGATTGATTATTTTACCATTTTTAGCAAACAACTAGTTTGACACCCTAGATAATTCAGTGTGTGCCTACTTAACTAAGAGTCTCGGGTTCAAAAATAAATTCTCGACATTGCCAAACAAAATTTCTTTGGTGAAATTGGAACATCTCCTTCCACAGTGTAATAATAGCCAGAGGACTAGGCGTAGAGTCTGTTCTCGAATTAAATTAGTTTGTAAGGTGTGTGTAGTAATATTCTTTCCATCCCCTCACATATTTTTTAGGAACATCACTTTTATTGATGTCAAATTTTAAAAAGTGTGTTTGAATTAGATATTATTCATTTTCACTACATAACTGTGTTCAAAAGTGTTGTAACTCCTCCATCATTAACTTGTTAACCATTTGCTTCATTAAATTAAGAATCTTATCCCATATTATTTTTGATTTCATGCGAGCAAAGAACCAAACTGAGCAGTGTTTTCAACGTTTGTTATTTAAAATGAACTATTAACAAGAAATTATTATTCACAATTTATTTCTAACACTTGGTACTTTATAAGAAAAGCAATAAAATATTAAATTATATTATTGTTTTCTTTTAATATCATTTTCATGTACTAGCTCTTCACATTATTATTTTAGCTCTAATTTTCTATAAAATATAAATTGAATAATTATACAAAACTTTTTGTCATGTTACTTTACTTGTGCATCAACAACAACTTTTTTTTTTAGAGTTATTAGAGGGTTTGAGATCTCAAGTTTTTTAATTCAAGTTGCTCTCGAACAAGCTTTTAATAAAGCTCCCGAGTTTGGAGTCGAGTCGAGCTTGGATTGAATAAATATATAATTTTAGAACTTAATTATTTTAGTAAAAAAAAATTAAATATGTATTAATATTATTTGGAATAAAATAAAATGAAATATGTCTTAAACTCGATTTTAAATAATTAAAACTTAAAAGCTATTCACCTGGTGCTGACCACCTACCAAAGAGAGAAGTTAGAACATTAATGATTTTTTAAATATACCTAGAATACTTTTTGCACTAAGCTGTACTTGGCACTGTCTTGCACTGAACTTATTTTTGTTCTTACTGCCCTACAGAGAGATGCCTTTCCTAATTTTTCTTTTTTATCTACTCTCCATACCTTCAGTCATTCAACAACCAGTTTAGTCAGATGCCGACCTTGACATTCCATTGGCCATCTGTATAATACTCTCTTAGTTGGGTTCTTCTCATATTCTACCCCCCCTCTCCTCTTCTACCTCTAACTGTACATTATTTCACAAACTAAATCTCCAACAAGTAGAGAGGATAGTAACCAGCCCCTAAATGGTTTTCCACCCTCCCTCCACACAAATGCGGGTTCACTTCCTCTATTCAACCTTCCCAATTCCTAATCCACTAGGATAATTAGTACTTAAGCGTATAACCCGAACGGGTAGTAAGACGCGGTGCTAAATAATAATAATAATAATAAAAAAAGTAACCAGCCTCGGTGGGTGGGTGCATGGTCAAACAAGCTAATCTCGTGCTGGGGTAGACGGCCGAAGGCGGGGAGATCGGGGTTCGATCTCAAGTCGGGTGCACTGAGGGTGATTTTCCCTAAATGGTTTTTCACTCTCCTCCTGTGCAAATGCGGGTGCACTTCCTCAAAATTAAGCCTTATTAATTTCTAAATAGGGATGGATGGGAATGACATTTTTATATCGGGACGGAAACAGGACGGGAAATGAGTCAAAATATCGGGACAGGAACGGGAAATTATAAAAATGATGCTTTAGTTTAGTTCTAAACTAAAAATAGATATTGTTTTATACTAATACAGTAATACTAGTAAAATCTATGACATTATTAAATGTAATACAAATTATATATCATAAAAACAAAATATAAATAGCATTTTTTGTTGAAACAAATAGCTAAATTTTGAACAAATAATGAATAATACAAAGTGAATAATTAATTTTAATATATCATATTTATTAGTTAATCTCTTTTGAAAATGGTGTTTTATATTTAACTACACATTAGAAGAGTGCAAAATAAAATAAAAAATTTACCCTTCTTAAATATTCTCTATTTTAACACCTCTTAAAGGCTATCTAGGTTTGAAACACCTTAAATATTCTTTAGGTCTAAAACCCCTTAAAGGTTATCTAGGTCTGAAACCCCTTTAATACTCTTATTTTATTAAACCCCCTAAATGTTCTTTAGGTTTGAAACACCTTAAATGTTTAAAGGTCTAAAACCCCTTAAAGATTATCTAAGTTTTAAACCCTTTGAATATTATTTTGGTATGAAACCCTTTGAAACTCCTCTTTGTTTAAAGCCTCTTTAATGTTCTCTAGAGTTGACACCCCTTAAAGGTTCTTTATTTAACACCCCTGCAATCTCTCTACTCTTTATCAGTTTGCTAACAACAGACAGGCTGATGCTCATAAATAGTTGACCTTGGCAAGCTACTTCCTCCCCCCTATTTCTATGCCCCGAAAGATGTTAGAGTATAATATAGCTCTGTCCTTCTCTAAATCTTTCAAGCTCTCTCTCTCTTGCTGAGCCTAGTAAATAACTGTTGATAGACAGAGCATTGAGCACATTGTCTCACCACAGTCAGTAAAATACACACCCCCTCACCCCAGTTTGCTACACAACAAAAAAGATAATTTTCTCTATTAGAGATTGAGCCAGTAGTACCTGCTGAAACAATAAGCGGGCTTTATTTCCTGCCCGAAATCTTGCTGGGATAGGGTCTTTTCCGCCCGACTCTCGGGAATGGATGAATTCCCGACATTTTCCCGAGGGTTTGGGATCCCGGCCACCCCTATTTCTAACCCATTAGTGTAATTAGTGCATAGGCTTGTAACATGAACAGGTATTACGATAAAAAGCAAACACACAATACAAGTCAAAGAAATAAAATTTTTCAACAAACTCAAGTTGTCCAGAAATCTATCGATCCCAATCCCAAGAACCTAGTTTAATATTCTTTAAATTGAAAAATGACACCTGGACACAGGAATCGAGCCCAGAACCTTTGGCTTAGTACTCTACCACTGAGCTGTCCAAGAGTTGACCTGTACCCAGGGTCATTCTTCACTCATATTTTAAGGCAGAGTCTGTGATGAATGTGTGGAAATAGCTATAATAATGAGCAATCAATTAAGATCATGAGCTATCAGATAACGCAGCCATTTTCAACTTGGGGAGGTATTTATGTTGCCAATTTAGTATTAGCATTGGCAAACTAATCCAAAGGTCCTGGGTTCAGTTCCTGTGTCCAGTTGTCATTTTTAAATATAAAGCATATGACATTTGGTTGCGGCTATAACCGTAACTAACAAATGTATTGGCTTGGTTGTTTAATCCATGTCTATTTTAAGCTCTGCTTGAAAATCTGAATACTTAATTGCAGATCCCTGGTTATTTATCGTTTTAATCCTTTTGAATGGTGAAATTTAACTGATAACTCTTAGTAAAACAGTCTCAAATTGTCTGCTTTTGTGTCATTGTTTTATTGTAATTAGTTTGGTTTTATAGTTCTGAGATGTGGTGAAGGTAATGTAAATCTTGAATTTATTGATGGTTTGGAAATAGGTGTATGGCATTTTGGTACAAGCTTTGCTATTTAGTTACAAATCTTTTAAAATGTGTTGACTGTAAATAACAGGAAAATGGAGTGAAGTGTTTGGTTGTCAAACTGATGTAGTTTGATTTACCAATGACGGATAGGTTGAGGTTGAATTGGTTTCCCCCTTACACTCCACACAAATGCATGTACAACTCCTCTAAATTATACCTTAATCATTACATAATTATTCTAAATAATATGTGGCTAGCTGGACAATGCAAAGAATTTCATCTTTGCTTTAAGATATTCAATTTTTTTTAAGAGGTTTCAGTTTTATATCTTTTTCATGATTCTAGTTAATTATTTAGCTTTATAAATCAAAACATGGGGATAAAAAAATACCTTCATATTTTATTGCAAATTTGAGGTAAAAAATATATCTAAATACCATGTGTACCTGTCCAATAAATTTTTCACGCTTAAATTGGAAACTTTTTTTATTATAGTTGGGTCAGTTCCAGTATTTTACGAATCTGAATCCCCAATTTATCTTTGACTCTCGAATCTGAATTTATATTAGAATAAATTTGTCAATCCAAATCACACATATTGCTCGTATAATATCTACCATGGATTGTTTTTATTTTGAAGCCAGAGTCAGTCAGTACATTTTTAACTACTCCAACTCCACCCAAAATCGTTTGCGACCCAGACTCTACAGCCCTAAGTTAAACACTAGTTTGGTTAAAATCTGTTAACAGCTAATTAGTTATAAGAGTCTTGGGTGGGTAGTAAAAATGAGCTTGCATTGGAACAGGTTAAAGATAATACCTTTACATGAACGATGATTCATTTTTCGGCTTAATATTTTTACACTTTAAACGCTAAACAGATTAGTTTCTAAACTAAAGTACAAGTTTATTTTTATTTTCAGTGTGTGCTTTTTTCAAAGTATATTTCTCACACTACTTAAATATATCATAATAATTAATTTTCCTCCAAAACCATAAAGTCATTTAACACTGCTAAGCAAAATGTTTTCATCAAGCTTTATTTTTCTTTTACCAATGTTGCCATTAGGGGGTATCCTGACAAGCCGTTCAACATTTGAAGATAAACGAAGCCGAGCAGGCAAGTCACACACTCGGCATCCCTCGGAAGACTTCTTATTGGGCCCACCTACAGATCTTAGTCAACTACAATCAGGAGTCGAGAAAATGGGGTTAGGTAGCTGGAATTATGCTTGGCTTTTGGCTGTGCTGGTTTTTGCATTGTCTTGGGTTTATCGGAAGAAAAAGTTGAGATTGGATTGTACAGTAAGTTTTGCTATAATGTTGAGTTACGTTCCTTAAAACCCCAACTTTATAGAAAACGTTATAAAAGTTTAAGTTTTACCATGAGAATCAATTTTTAAATCTGGGGGCTAGGTTACAAGACCCCCAAGATCCTACAAAAATACCTACAAACCTACAAGGCATTTAGTTTTGGGATGAGGACGGTAATGGATTGCCGACAATACTTTCCTGCCCCTCATGTGACAATTGGTAGACAAAATTGACTATAAACATGCAAAAAGAAAGACAAACGTGAACCACGTGTGCAGATAGTACCTAACTGATGGATAATATGCTTAAAACAGCACACTCAATAATGACTACGAGGGGAGGGTGCATGGAAGAGTGTGTGACATCGCCTGCGTGACTCATCCCATAGCGCTGGTGGAAATAGACTGGTTGGTGAACAATTCAAACTTGACATATGATTCATTCGGCTGAAAAACAAGTCTTTTATCAGTAAGGGACAACTCTAACTAAGAGGAGGGTCACATACTATTAACAACGTTACAATGTACGTTATAGTAGGACTTACTGTATTATCACCTCAAAACAGGGAAATAATCTCGAGAAAGAAATTTATAGTTTTAAATTTCTTTAAATTGTGTAATGAGCATGCTTATTTTGAATGATTAAAAATAATACATTTTGTTCGTGAATTGTTACTAAAGCTATACCACAGCTAATAAATGTGATGGTTACAAAACTACTACTTTTCACTTAGGACTAGTTTCATAGTTCGACTGGGTACGGCACTACACTAAATACAAGACGACACCTACCTATAGTTGAATGGAATTGGCTAGTATCATATGCGAAACTGGCCCATTCCATTCTAGTTTAAGTGTGTGTAATCTTGTATTTAGTGTAGTGCCACAATTTATGCATACACAGTTTGACTATGAAATCGGCCCTTAATTCCTTCCGAATTATTTATCAATATCAACTTGGGGAACTAGAAGAAAATGTGAGCTTAAGTCAGTATTTTTTACAGTTTTTATGTGTAAAAAACAAGTTTTGGGCCCAAAAAAAAAATCAAATTTACAACACACAGTGATCACAACAGTTTCTGAATATTTGTAATGGGCTTTGTGGACTATTAACAGGACTTTTTATCTTGATTTAAAGGGTTTCTGTTCAAATCAGAAATGGGTCGAGTTCTAAATTTCTCAAATCCGAATCTAGAATCTTCATTTTTTTTTGACTCACATACACAAATTTGAATCCTCAAATCTCTAAAAATGTAAATTTTAGTGAAGTTAAATTGAAAACATTTAAAACTTAATCCAAAACAAAGTTGTTTAGTTATTGGAGCCACTGACAAATTATATTTTGTTTGTCATGTCTATTAAATAATAAACAACAAAGAGAACACTTTTTATGTAAGTTGATTAGCGGCTCCAGTATAGAAAACTTAGATTAATGGCTGGAGGTTTTGTTGTGCCGACCACATGACACCTTCACTCTTTGACTTGACTCGATTGCGGGCTGATGCCATGAAGTATATAATATTTAGCACCACGTCTTACTACCCGTTCGGGTTATACGCTTAAGTACTAATTACGCTAATGGATTAGGAATTGGGAGGGTTGGAAAACCATTTAGGAAAAACCACCCCCAGTTCACCCGACCGAGATTCGAACCTCGATCTCCCCGTCCTCGGAGGTCGAGCTCAATGATGCCATGAAGTTTTTTTGTCCTTTTTTTTTTAGGATCTTGTTATTCCCAACTACACAAGTCTATATAACTTATTTTAGCAACTGCTTAAAATGGCTATTTGAAGTCGAGATATTCATAATTGTATTCAAGATACTTTTCCAAGATTTTTACAAATTCCCAAATACCAATAAGTATCTCTGGTTCAAATACCGCGACACTTGTGGAAAATAAAATTAAACCGGCCATATATACTGAAGCAATGTTTGATTTATTTTGCTGAAAATAGTGTTTTGTTTCGTTAAAAAAAACTGCAAAAATACTGATCTTAAGTTGCATTACCTTCCATCCCACTTTAAGGACCATGTTGTATAAAACAGCAGGACTCTTAATGTCTTTTTTCATACAGAGGTAAAATACAAACAGTTGATTTATCAACTGATGGGTCATATTTTACTTTGTTAAATGAAACTAGATCAATGTTCATGCATGCATATTTTAAGAGGTGTGGTGTGCAGCAATAATAAGATACACAACAATTAAAATAATGATAGCAATTTAAAAACATCCCTTGGCATAATACTTGATAAAGATAGAATTAGTAGTAGCTGTCAAGAGACAATCCATTAGTTGTCAATTCAATGTTACTTATTTCAGCACGTATAAGTTACATATTTGTTCAAAGTTCTTTGAAACCTAGTTCATGTTAAGTAAATAAAGCAATGTATGAATACTTTAAGATATTTCTATCTATGACATTTAAATTGATTGTTTGTATTGCATGATTTTTTTAAAACAAAATATGTGTTTGTGCTGCTTATATAGCATGTGTTTGCTTGGGATTGTGGTTAATACACCTGAAGGCACAAAACAAGAACATATTATTTGTTTTTAAGTTGTAAGGCCAGCATAAATAGTTTTTTTTTTAAGTGCAATATTACTTTAACATTTTGTATGAAAACTTTGCTATTAGTGTTTGATAATGCACCAAGCTAATAATTGTAACCCTGGTATTATCGGTGAGAAAACATTGAAACATCCATTTCAATTATAGTAGTTATTTATCCAATTTCTTTTTTAGCACCATGTCCGACACATTAGCTCAGTCGGTAGTGTGTCTGTCTACTGAGGTAAGGTATTCTGGGTTCGGTTCGCGGCATGACCGAAAAATTTATCATTGATGAAATGTGGGTTTATCCTTTCACAGTGATGAATTAACAGCCGGGGACTGATTGTTGTGCCTGTTCTAGTCTTAATATAGCTTATAAGTCATATGAAGCTACGATAGGCCTAGCAAGCCGGTAGTGGAAAATATGTGGCTTGAATAAAAAAAACTGACCCAGGCCACAGGCTGAAAACAGTCATGGATGTCAAAACCACGTCTTACTCTATTTACATGGAGGGAGAGTGAAAAATCATTAATCAAAAAACCCTGTCAGTACACCTTACTGGAATTTTAATTCTGTTCCCCCATCTTATGTCCAGCATATTGCAAGAGTGACACCATAGACCAGGGGTCGGCAACATTTTTGAGCCCCGATCAACTTATAAACTTATCAAAGGTCCTGCAATCACCCATCGTTTCTCCACTCTACTTTTTTGTTTGTCTATTCATCTGTTATTTATTTATTTATTAAAATCAACCTACATCAAATACTTGTGTCCCCAATTTTCTAAAAATAATATAGACTAAATTAAATTTATATTTTCATATTAAACTATTTAATTTTCTTAAAACATTATGACCAATCAAGTTTATTTTAGTCACAGCCAAATATTATTTGAAACTATTTGAGGAAAGAAATTGACTTTTAATGGCGATGTAGTTTTCTTATGTGATCGACTGAAAACTACCTAGAGATAGACCATTTTCTGACCCCTACCTTAGACCATGTGGCCACCGAAACTGCTTTTTATTTTTATTCTAAGGAGGTTGTGTATCAAGTTGGGGATTGGACATGAGTGTCTCAGGATTGGGTTGATTGACGAGCTTACATTTTAACGGCCATGAACTTTTCAAGTTCTTTAATGTTTAAAGCGTTAGTTGGTTTTAGTTATTTATGTGACTGCATTTAAAATTAAAAGCTTACTCATGTTACACTATGTTGCTTATTAGCTAATTATGACTTTACCTTGAAATATAAAAAAAATACACAATTATATTAAGGATAGAAAGGCAGAGACTGCAGACTTATAGAAAACATGGCAGACCCAAATAAACAGTTAAAACAAGTGAAACACATGAGAAATTATCGAGGAATTTTAATTTTACGATCTTGGTCATGTTCTAACATATTTTAACGTGCTTAATACTTGCTTCATTGGTTGAATGGTCAGAGACGTCATTCTTGCAATAGACTTTCTGCCAATTAAAAACAATAAATGAAAATGGGTGTTACTCAGTGACATTCAAGAATAATTTTTAAAACCTGAAGAAAACATGAATACTTAATATGTAATATATTCAAAGAGTTGCTTAAAACATCTAATGATGAATTTTTGTGTAATCTGTTTTTGTTTATTTTTTAAAATAACCATCACATAATGTGTTTAATTTCGTAATTTTTTGTTGGGTGTATTGTAAACACAAAATGAAAAGTTGGGTGCATCGGCTGGTACTAGTGCTTTTGTTAGTTGTACTACCAATGTTTGTGCTGTTACTCTTATACGCTTGTTTCGTGTTGTAGTCTAACCTAGTCACCATGCTTTCATCCTTTACTTCTGTTCTTCTTTCATTAATGTTAACGGTGGCGCCATTTATTGACCGATATCTTAAGATTCTATAAAATCTAAAGAGCTGTGTGTGCAACATTTGAACCAATTTCATTGGATATTTTACCTCGGCGCACATATTTAGTATTAGTGTTTGTTTTGTGATTGCAGGAATAGAAATTATGCACATAGTGTGATCATAGATTATATTGATTGCTTTATTCATAAACTGATAGACTGGGCATGGCTACTGCTATAAAACAGAAATGTATATTGGGCCCAAGGTTGATTACCACACGAGTGAAGTATTGCAGACTAAATTATTCATTCAATCTCCTTTAATAGGTGATCATAGCTCTTTTCCAATTTCATGAATGTAAAGTATTATTTGTGTTCCTCTTTCCATTCTGAACACACTTGTGTTTAATCTACTCGTCATCATCCATCATCAACATCATCATCATTTTCTAGCCTGTGGTCGGGTCAGTTTAGTAAAATGCCTCCATTTTCCTTTATCCTTCTACCATTCTTCCTCCTTTAATGGCTTCCATTCTTCTCCTCTCACCTGCACACTTTGTGATCTGCGCCTCCCATCTCTTTCTTGGCCTCCCTTGCAGTCTTTTTCTTGCATATTTCATTTCCATCATTCTCTTTGGTATCCTCTCCTTTTCCACACTCATTACATGTCTATACCATCTCATGTACTCCCACTCTTTCCCAGACAATTTTATTCCCTATCCTCTTTTTCCTCATTACAGTTAACATGCTCTATTTGACCTAATTGTTCCAATGTTTGTTTATATTACTCCTTATTCTACTTTAAAAAAATATATAATTACAAAAATAGTAGTGAAATGTTTTATGTATAGCATTTCTTGGCAATTTTTTGTTTGTTTAAAATCACCATTTGATTATAAAATGAAAATATTTGGGGCCCATTTACCTACTTGCTAACATTTACATATTTTAATTGACTCAGAAAACTTTTATTACAATAATAAAAAGCCAAGTATTATAATATTTCAACAACCTAAAGTTGAACTTCAACTAAACTGAAAGTTTATTGAATTTTTCATTTCAGCTGCAGCAAACAACAATGATAGTTTGACGACATTGCCTAGATACAGGTGTGACGGTGTCGCTAATAGTCACCCTGAAGGCCAACTTGTTGGTAGCAATAGCGGCAGTGTTTCTAACTCTCGCAGTTCCACGCCACCCTTTGGTTACCTTCCCAGCTTAGCCGACCCGTCTAAGTTCAGCCTGAAGACTGAGGCGCCCCAGGAAAAATCGCGAAAGCGCTTCACGAGGGAGAGTTTCGAAGCTAAGCGGAGAGAGTCCACGACCAGCCTGGAGTCCTCTCAAATCAATACCGACGATCCTATCAGCCTGATTGATCCCCTTTGGCCTCTGAAAAGACTTTGATTGACAGATACGTCGACATGTTTTGGTTGTGAAACATTGCAAAGTTCATAGCTGTGTAAAAGAAAGACTGCCTATTTATATTGATTATTGTTCTTGGAATGAATGAATTCAACATCTAAATATGTTGTAGGGTTGAAATTTTTATATGAGAGTTTCAACTAAATTTAAAATTCAGTGTATATTTGTGCTAAAATTTGTGTCACTTCATAATGGTAATAAAAAAGTGTAAAAGTGGTGCTGTTTTGCATCTAGTCTCATTTTTTTTCTGCTAAATAGGAAGTTGAAAAAATGTTTTAATAAAACATCATACTTTATATAATGATCTAAAAGTATTTTACATATCTTTTACAAATTTGCTAAATAACTTGCGTCTTAAATTTGACAACATTTTCAAAAATATAAATGTCAAACGCATTATAAAATAATATGTAATTTCTGTGTTGCTCATTTTATGAATCTGTAAAAAAAAAAAAGTCCTACCCATTTTTACCCAAATTTTAAAATTGCAATTTATTGTATGTGAATATTACTGTCATGAACTTAAAATAATACAATGTAATTTATTTTGTTATTTGTAGAAAACTAATTGATCAATGTTGTGGTCTTTTAATTTTGTGAATATGATCACCCAAAAAAGAGCGAGACATTGTTATGACAAATTTGTTATCTTGCTTATGTTATTGTGAAATTAGTAGTTTTGTTATTGTGTAGAATTACAAGATAAAATTAATCAAAGAGTCTAATGCTTGATTTTAAATAAATTACTATATTTATAACTTATTTTATGGCTACATTAATTGTATCTACATTAAGGAGAACTCATTTTTATTGTTTTTAATTTTGTGTGTATAAAAAATATATTCGATTTACTGCTATTAAAAAAAATGTATTCACTCTACTCTTAAACCATTTATAAATAATATAATGCTTGAAACCCAAACAGATTTGAACGCGCTGACCAAAATAAATATATATTGGATGTAATAATTTACTTTTATGTTGCTTAGTGATTCACTTTTAAATTATATAATAGAAATTTACACAGCATCATCATTATGAACCGATTCCAGCCTGTGGCTAGGTCTGTCCAGTAGAATTTATACATGAAACAATATATGGACAAAGGTACATGAAAGACTGATAGAAATTTGGTCCATTGGCATCAGTGTACAGTTTGAATTATGTTATTCCTTTCATTATAAAAGCCATTTTGTGTTTATTCTATGGATGTCAAATTCGATTCTTCAATACAGTCGATTATTACTGGTATTGAAAGAATCGATAATTGATCTTAATATTATGATTCTTGATACTTTGATTCTTAACAATCAAAGTATTGGTAACTAAACAAAACAGCAAAATTCAGAATGAGTAGTAATCGATTATCTCTAATATTATGTGTATTTTCGGTTATTTTCTAAATGTTTTGGTTCACTTAACGACCCTAGTTCATAAATTTAAAAGACTTGTGTTTTCAATCATTGTATATTATACCCCTTTTTTAAAATTATGTATAATGGTTTGACTCGGTGAGACTTTATTTGTAGGTAAAAATACATGATTACTATTGTAATTCATAATTAATTTTATTAATCATGAATAATATTTATTAAATAAAGTGCATGAGTAAAAATATTTTGTGATAATTTAAATTATAGAATAGTAGGAAAATAATAGAGCACAAATAAAGGTATAAACACTAACACATTTATATACAATATAAAATAGCATCAAAATACTGAAGTGTGTGTAAATATGTGTTACTTTTATTTGTGCTCTACTATTTTCTTACTATTAATATAATTTAATTTATTACAAATCATAATCATGAATAGTATGTGCTAATATCTTGAAAATGAACCATTTTCTTTGTTAATTTTTTTTTTTTTTTTTTGCTATGCTTGGAAGTTTAATAAATAATGAAATAATAAAGTTCAACAATCAAAATCGAGAATCGAAAAATTAAAGTTTAGATTAAGAATCAGAATTGAGGAAAACGGGTATCGTGACATCTCTAGTTTATTTCATATGAATTTTAAAGAATAAATTTTGTTTTCCCTAAAGAGCTATAATTATTTGTTTAGTTGTCTCAAAGTAGATTTTTACGAGCATGATAAATATTACACTGATTATTGTTTGATATGAAAAGATTCACTACCTTAATAGAATCCAAGGGACAAGGAAGTCTCTCAAAAAAATATAAGCGTTTTAAATTTGTGCAAGTTTGTATAATTAAACCATGAGTCTCATAACAGAGACTCCTCTGTATAGTGATAAGCTTTATTATGATACCCTAAAAATAATCTTTTTCGAAACTAAAATAATATTATATTAATATAAAAACATATTATATAATGTTAATATAAAAACATATTATATAATGAAGTCATGTATGATTTCTTAATTTGAAAAAATATTTGATGGTAAAAGTTGGTTCTTTTTTGTTGTAGATTAGTTATAAAAGTAAATTTTGTAAATGTATGAAAATGTAGCTTCAATAAATTTTATGAAACTAAAATTAACATTATTGGTAAATATATTAATTACATGAGATACCCTAGTTCTATCTCAGGCTGTAGTTATAATGGGTTTATTCTAAGGATAGGACCAAGAGTGTAGAAAGGAAGGAGTCTGGTATGGGAGCTGGGTCCGAACCCCCCTAGAATATTATAATATTAACTTTTTGTGTTCTTAAAATTGTGTAATTTGCAGATAGCAAAGGCAGGCAGAAATACGCAGAACACACAAATACAAACATAGTAAATATATATTTGATTGTATGCTTGGGAGAAGACGCATTGAGCTCCAATTAGGATTAAAAACAAACTCCAAACAGCTACTAGAAATATTTAATTTTCAAACATTTGCTGGGAGAGGACATCTCCAAATAGCATATAAAGGCATTCAAATTTTCCGGAGGAGGCAACCTTGACCAATTACATTATGACCATTTTTTACGGCTACAACATAGTGTAATCCGTCAAGGTAAGACTGCTATGTTTCAGGATAAGCCGAGAGTAATCTGCTTCGATGGCCGCACAATCTAATGCGCTACTCTCGTGTTAGACTAGATTGCCAAAGACGAGATCAAGGTTCAATTCCGGTCTGGTGCACTGAGGGTGGGTTTTACACTCTCCTTCCATGCTAATGCGGGTGCACTTCCTCTTAAACCTTCATAATCCCTAAACCATTAGTGTAATTAGTACATAGGTGTAGAGCCTGAACGGGTATTAAGACACAGTGCTAAAAAAATCTGAGAGTACATTGGAAGAGTCACTTCAAAGAACTTGGCCACCGTAAGTGCAATCGATTATTGGCCTTTGGGAACAGGACAATTAGTGAAGTCGTAATCACTTTTACAGTAAAACAGTTTCATGCACTTGCACCAACTTTAACCCCCAACCTTTTTCCTTTTATACAGCACACAGATTAAATACAGCCAATTACCTGATTTCTAGAATGTGAGGTTCCACCTCCTTTAACTCTGCCTGAAAAATGGGTAAATTTGTCGAAAACACGTAGTCTTATCTATTCAAGGAAGACCCTATAAAAGAGGGAGTCGAATTATAGATGGTTCATCATCACCAATAGATCAACTCTGGATTAAAGAGGAGGCCCAACCTTACTATGAATACCTTAGGTTGTAATAATACTTTCAATTTCGCTCGCTTCAGAGACCGCATGGTTTGGTTTAGGGTGTCACTCTTGCAGTAAACTGATCTGCCTGTGATGGGGAGATCGGGGTTTGAATCCCGGTCGCTTTTACTGGGGGTGGTTTTCTCAAAATGGTATAAGTCCTAAAAATATAGCATTCCTCATCCCTAAAATCATTAGCGTAAAAAAAAGTACATAAGCGAACTGGTAATTAAACGTACTAAAAAAATCATACTATAAACGACTTGTATTATTTTATTTATTTTTATCTGCTGAGCAATAGAGCCTTGCCAATTAGTTCTTTGAATTCCTACGAGGTGGCAGCACACACTTATTTTTTAAACTTCCGAATCGTTTGAAATCTCTCTGGCAACAATGTGTTTCTTTAATCAAGTCGAAGCGAACCTCTTTTAAAGGTAACTAAAAGTTTATTTGTGTTTACATTTTATTTAAATTATTTTGTATTTGTTGTACATTATCTAGAATAGTTGTAATTTACGTGTGCTATTAGAATAGGCCTATTATCTAAATAAATAATGTTGCGAACGAGATATGATTATTAACATTGATACCGTCCTTATAGGTCTTTCAGTCTCAACCTTTTACAAATTAATCAGTCTATTTTTAATTTCTATGTCTTTAAACTCAATTTTCTCCAATTCTCTTTTAATTTTATCTAGCAAAATTTGAGAGATATAAAGGATTTATTTAGATGAACTACATTCGCCTTAGTACAGTTTTCAGTCTTACATTTCATTCCTCCTTCATCAGATTATAGCACTCGAGACATAATGGACGTTATGATGAATGATGTGATACCTTCATTTTCCATTCTCATTATGTGCCATACATCCATGGGCGGATTTACGACTGTGTCGCCCATAGGCATTAGATAATTTACCGCCCACTTTTCCTACCTTAATTTCTAACCTTCTAAAATCTCTGTTTTCCTCCTACAATCCGACATACACCAACACACATATATCATATACACAAGTGTTATTTGTGGAATGACAGATAAAAAGTGCTTACGTTATTTGATTATTTATTATAGTGAGGTTTTAAAAGCATTAAAAATCTGCTTAAAAATTTGAAATAAATATTCTCACAACACACAAATTCAAATATTATATAATTTAAAAATATAAAGTTTGCATTAGTAGATTGTAAAGCATGTTACTACAAATTAAATATTAGCATGTACACAGTAATAAAATAGTCGATGATATCTTTATCTTTGATTTCTGCTGGGTGAACTGGTTGATGATACCAGTAAAATCCCTTTTGTCCAATAAGTGACCTTCAATTCAAAAGATTATCAGTGAATTAAGGCGATCCTCTGTCATGTTGGCGCAGCAAATCACAACAATGAAGCCATAAAATTATTTTTAACTGGTAGAAAAAAATATGTATTTTCTTTCGTCATTTAAAATTGGCCACCCCTAAAATCTGCCGCCGTAGGCACGCGCCTACTAGGCCTATGCGTAAATCCGCCCCTGCATTCATCTCTCTCTTGCTTCCTCTACTATCTCATGTACCCCATCCTCATTATATGTCCATACCATCTCAGCCTTGCTTGCTCCCGCTAGTATCTCATGTAGGCTACCCATGGACAGAAGGAGAATTTAATTTATTTTTTGGAGAGGGATTACAAAATCGTAGGTTTATGAGTTTATGACATTATGTAAATATTTGTTACTAAACATTAATAAATAAGAACTTTGTTATTTAATACAATAGGGGTGGAACTTTATTTGTCTAAGAGGGGAGGGGGGCAAGTAATAAAAAAGTTTTTTTAGGAACTTTCTACTCTCCTCTCCCCCAGTTAACGTTAGAAAATTGGATGGTCCTCGTTTGGGGAATTTTTGGAAATCATACTCCTTCGGCAAATTTTGGAAGATCTTGATGCTTCTAAAAGCTATTTTAAGAAGAGCACACCAGAATTTAAAAAAATAAAATTGGAATGCCTTAGAAACTACTTAGAGTGTTCTTTGTGTGATTTTTTTTCTTAGAAAGTTAGATGCCTCTAAAGGCTATTTGAAGTGGTCGGGAAACCAGTTTAGAAAAACTACCCCTCATTACACCCGACCAAGATTCGAACCTCAATCTCCCCGTTATCAGCAGTCCAGTCTTCTGCGAGAGCATCGCTTAATACCACATGGCCACCAAGGTGGGTCAAAATTAATTATTATCAGGGATAGAACCAAGGGCGTAAAAAGATGGGGTTGGGGGTGGGGGGCAGCCTGGAATTTGATGGCCCCCACGGGTCCATTTATACGCCGTGTGGTATAGTACAATTTTCTAGTAAATCCCCTATAAAAGTAAGCTCTCGACGCCCTTGAACAGGACAAGTATTAATTATTATCAGAATTATTTTAATAAGTATTGATTGATATTATCTATCAAAAGTGACAACTAAGAACGTANGGGGGGGGGGGGCAGCCTGGAATTTGATGGCCCCCACGGGTCCATTTATACGCCGTGTGGTATAGTACAATTTTCTAGTAAATCCCCTATAAAAGTAAGCTCTCGACGCCCTTGAACAGGACAAGTATTAATTATTATCAGAATTATTTTAATAAGTATTGATTGATATTATCTATCAAAAGTGACAACTAAGAACGTATTAATAAATGAAAATAATTTTAGTAACTTTTGTAACCATCAGATACTGACTGTCCTCACCATAATTATAACAAAACAATCGTGTTTCGTCAAAATCATTCCAGTTTTAGAACTAAAACTACTTTTAGAACTAAAACTACTTTTAGTATAAATCACAATACATTTTCTAAATCTTTTATTTTTGAATCAAATGGATATGGATCTAGAACGTTTGAGTCATTACTTTGCTCATGACCCTTTGAGTGGAGAAATTATTGTGATCGTAAAAAAAAAAAAATCTAATTCGAGATTTTGATGGACCCACTGAACCCGAAAAAAGTGGTTTTCGTGATGACGTGTATCTGTAGCTCGGTCTGTAGCCGAAACAGTTTTACCAATCGGGCTAAAAACTTGGTATTTAGGGTTTTAATAAAGTTCCTCAGAGGGTTGTTTGGAATAATATATTATCGAACCCTAAAATTAAGAGCCAAAAGTGAACAAAAATATTTCTCGAAATTGGTTCTAGCGATTTTGATTATAATTCGTATCCAGACACTATTTAACATTACAAACAACAAAATGTCGCATATAATTTTTTCGGAAAAGCGATTTAGAGGGTACTTTACACGATCGGCTATCTCCGATAATATTTTCTCAACCCTTTAAGATACAAAATAACTTATCATTGCAAAGTTTTAGTACCATTAAAAAAAAGTGTATTCAATATAAATACTGTATTTATAAAAAAATAGTTTCTGAGCTATCGGCCAATATATAGTCAATTTTTAAATTGAAGTTTAGAAAGTGGGGAGTTTATTTTTATGCTCGTTGGGGAATATAGATCAACCTTTTTTCTCAATTTGTTTCTTTAACATTGTAACCATGTGCAGCTGTCACTTTTGTGAATCTACCGACTCTCACGAAGCTGTGTATTCTGAGAACATCTCATTTGACAGCTCTAAGATAAATTAAATATAGTACCCTTTTTGTCAATGTTGGTTACACTACAGTTATTATTACATTCTCAATTCCCCCACCCCCCTCTAGTACCTTAACAATAGTCTAACCGTCCGAGCTATCCGCATAGAAGTGTTGATGGAAGGTAGAATCTGCTTGAAAAAGAAGGTAGAAATAATTTATGAAAAACTACCGCCATGCACCCGACCGGGATTTGAAACCCTACCTTACCCTAACCGACAAACCAGATAATACTAAACTGACGCCTTTGTCCGTGGCGGGGGGTGCTTCTTTTGGCATTTTGACTACAAAATTACACACCCATTTTAATCAACAAAAATTATAAATATCATCTAGCTGTGTGGGGATCAAGTTTTTGTCTTTAAGTCTTAATAACATTTAAATACTATCTAGTCCAGGGGTTTCCAAACTTTTTGAGACCACACCGCCCTTCACATGTCAGATTTTCTGTGCAACGCCCCTGTGCCCCCTCCCCCCCAAAAAAAAATCCCATCCATTTTCATACTGTAGGGGAGAGAGTTGCTCATGACGTCACGCCAAGTCTTCGAGGAGCATTAGAATCCGAACTCATTTGAAGGGAGCGCTTTCACAAGAAACAAAATAGGTTTTCTTGTATGATTTATTACATTCTTTAAAATATGTACACGTACCTATTGAAAATTTTCATGCTGCATTTCAATATATTTTATAAGTTTTATTTTTTACATATAGTCACGACGCCCCGGAACAATACCGGCGACGCCCCTGGGCATCGCGACACACAGTTTGGGAACCCCTGGTCTATTCCCTTATGAACCTGAAAACTAATCTAATTTTTACCGCTCCTGTTCTTATCTCAAAACTCACGCAAACACATTTAGTACATTCCCGATGGTAAGAAAGTATTTTGAATGTTACAAAAGTTACTAAAAAACAATATCTATTCATACGTCAAGTCATAATTGTGATCTAGAGCTGTCACTTTTGATGGAACGTTTCAATATATTATTTATAAAATAGTAAAATGTTATCAATCTTGAATCCTACTACAGTCCAATTTTCATAGAAAATTCAAATATATTTTTTTGCGAGCAAAATTGATAACATTTCATTATTTTATAGATAGGCTACTGATACGATATTTTAAAAGGAACACAGCAGATAACTTGACCTGACTTATGAAAACGTGAAATAAAATATTGTCCCTTTTTTTAGCTGTCAGATGTCTTTTTTTGAAAAGATGTAGATATGGGGTAGCAGGTAGACAATAGTCATACACGCTCTTACAAGTGTACAATAGTTACAGGTGTGAGCGTGTCAGGTGAACGTGGGGGGAATAAAACCCAACCTAGTGAGTTCCCACTGCGGTGAGTTGGCGACCCTGATTCAAACGCGTGCGGACATCTAGCGGCGGTCGGTCGAAGATGATACGGCGCGAGAGGAGAGGGGGTAAAGCCTAGGAGAGTGAAGGTTTCCATTCAGTTTGTTTCCATCGTCGAATGATGTGGTGTGGTTCTAGTTGAGTGATGTGATTCAAAAATATAATGGCGGCTGACGTTAAAGTGCTATCGCGATGTCAACTGGATCCGAACGGCTGTGTGTCTTTACAAGACATCTTGATTTCGTTCAATGGACCCATCACGGAACAGCATGCATGGGCTTTGTTCTACCAGTGTGCCAAGTGTTTCCAAAACGCTGTCGGAAGTGATAAGAAAAGGTGCTATTTAATATCGGAGTTGGACCACGTTTTACTTCATAAGGATGGACATATACATCCTAACACAATATTTGCCGGAGGAGGGACAGCGGAAACAGGTAGGCCCGGCGTGTGGATAAAAAAAATAGTAAACAAAAGCATATCGATTAGAATCTATACAAAAATACATATTTTATTGGATTGACCCTTATGACAACAATGAAAATAGAATCTAAAATTACATTGTTTATAATTTTTTCCGGTATATTTATACATAAAGTGTTAGTTTTTTTTAAAAATTTATTTTACAATTTTTGCAAAATAGAGTAAGTTCTTTTTGATTGCACATTATTTAAATTAAAAAAATTCCAGGTATTTTTAAGAATTCGGTCAAATTGATGCTACGAACATAATTTAATATATTTATAGCTGCCCCATCTAACGATAATGTAGATTCAATTTAAATTACAATGAAATATCAAAACATTGAGGAAACTTGAGTTGACATTCATTAAAAACATGTACTCTGCGATACATTAGTATTTTTTATTAATAGCCGCCCAAGAAGAAAAGTGGATGGACGAATTCTTTGCCAGCACATTGTCAGCTGTGAGGCGAATCGATAACAAACTATTTTAAAAAAAAGTCATTTGCTACCCGCTGGACAGTGTAGACTTCTTTAAATATGCCGGGGGTGGCTCTTGGTCAGTTAAAAGTGTAATTTAAATCAATATTGTTTGCGTGCGGTCGACCTCGAGGGTCTTTGGGCTAAAGTGCTCCCCTCAGGATCCGATGCTCGTGTGTTCAGACCCAGCCGGGGCCGACAGATTTTTCTTGAGCGATTAAAATCCGTATCACAATTTCCCCTCGGAGGGGAATTAAAGCCGTCGGTACCATGTCTATAGAGGTATGTAAAAGAACCCTGGAAGATATGTGAAAATACCTTTCGCAACAAAATTGGTAGGCTCTTTCTCTCTCGCTCATATACATTCTCGTGTGCTGATATAATCAGTTGGCTTAGAAAGTGCACGTTAAATACCTAAAATAAATAAATAAATGTGTGCTTGCGTGCTTTGAGATAGTCCTGCATCCCGTGTTACATAATATATCAAGCCTTGGCTACCCATATTGACCCTCCCACTTGACGTCTTCAGGGGGGATTAGAACCGACAGGGGAACAGTGGCGGATCCAGGGGGTGAGGCAAAGGGGGCGATACCCCCTCCACCGCAATTAAAATAATCAAAAATATTAAACCCAATACCTTAATGTTGTAAAGAATGCCTAACACCTTTCTAGACTTTAGTATGATAACCCAATTATTTATATTAAAATACAATTTTTTTTCTATTAATATATACTAAAACGTATTAAACCCAAGTAAATATTTATTACTTCTATTGTGAAAGGGACTTTTTGTTTTATTTATTATTTTTTTATTGAAATTACAAATTTGTTAGTCAAAGATAGTGTTTTTTCTTTTAAATTCTCTTTTTATTATAATTATTATTTAAAATTATTAAATTTATACTTGAAGGAGCCTTATGAAAACCAATCACTGCCGCCCTAACAACAGGCCTTGGATCCGCCTTTGTTGGGAAATCAAGGTGTAGATTTATTACGTTGTCAAACCATAACTAAGTTGATTATTATTTACGTAAAAAAAAAGATTTTGTTTATTCAGGTGATAATCCTCCCTTCTCCCCCTACACGTCTTATTGCCCATCAAGGCTATACGCATTTAATTATAGTAGGTTTCTGGTATAAATTACCTTTTAGAAAAAATAAACTTTTATTTTGCTATCTACCTTTATATTATTTTATTAGTTTTATTTAATTGCTATTGATAGACTACTATCAAAATTGACAGCCACACATCACATGTATGACCAGAAGTATGAAATATGTGTAAACGGTTTTAGTAACTTTTGTAACTCTCAAAAATAAAAAGTCCTTTTTATTTGACTGGGGGAAGAAATGAAGGTGGAATTTAGATTAATTTATATAAGTTACATGCATTTGATTGAAGGAAGTGTGGGAAACTTTGAATAAACCCTGATTTTTATAGAGAGCCTATTTTCGACCACCAGCATTAATTAAAAGTCAATAAAATCTGGTATTCTAGAAATGTTCTATTGTATTCATTAAAAAGTTGTTTTATTAAAAATTTATCTAAAGCTTCCAATAATACTTCCTTGGTTAAGGATTGCTTTATAGTTTATCTTTACATTATTAGCTAAACCAACAAAGAATATAAATAAAATATTATTTTTATTTCCGCCAGTGTGGCAACATGATTTTACAGTTTTCAAGATAACGAGCTTCCCAAGAAAATCAGACCGTAAACACTGCCTTCAGTAGATCTCCCCGTCGCAAAAAACAAACAAATGATGAACTTGACATTAAGTCTGCGTGCCCACTGGTACAGTTCAGTTCAGTTCTAGGGTTATTAACTGATTTTTACCCGTTTCAATGGCCGAATGGTCTAAGGCGTCACTCTCGTGTTAGACTGGCCTACCGATGATGGGGAGATCAGGGTTCGAATCCTGGTCGGGTCTACTGAGAGGTTTTTTTCCTGGATGGTTTCTCACTCTCCTTCCATGGAAATGCGGGTGAATTACCTCTAAAATGCTTCCTTCATCATCCCTACCCCGTTAGAGTAGCTATATGCGTATAGTTTGAACAGGTTGAAAGACGCGGTGATAATAAAAAATGTATTTCACAATAACTTTAAACTGTTCTAGTATAAGGTGATCTTTTAATGTTTCAATATATCACTTAAATTTAAATTAGACCCAATAGCCCATCGCCTTCTTCTGAAATCCCTTAACCTCTCCATAGAGTGACATAATTTCAAATTGTGTATATATCTAAAAATATTAACACATCAAGTTGCATTACAATCTTAATAAAATAATGTTTGTAATATAATAATATATTGACTGGAAAAGTTGGAAAAGCCAGCTAATTTTAAAATAGTTTGGCTGGATATCCTATTTAGTAGGCATTGATAATAGCTATTAAAAGTGACACCTTAAGATCACATGACTTAACGTATTAATATGTGAAATTAGATCTAGTAGCTTTTAAATCTGTCAAATATGCCCATTCTTAATAAAATTGGGGTATAATACCGACCTTCCATTCACCAAAACAGTGATCTACTCGCTGTGCCCCGCGTCTTACTACCCATCTGAACCATCCGCAAATAGGTCTCATTTACACAAAAAGGGGGTAGGGATGAGAACATACTAAATGTTCTCCGCATTTTATTAAAACGCTGGGATCCAAATACCGATATCACCGGGTAACTAGACTGGACGCCTTTGTCCACGTGTTCACCGATGCAAGTTTTAATAAAACAAATTGTCCGTCGAAATATTGTTCTAGACCCGCATCGGTGGTCGCATGGTCTAACTCGTCACTCCCATGTTAGACTGGACTGCCGGTGATGGCCATATCGGGGTTCGAATCCCGGTAGGGTGTATTGAGTTTGATTTCGACCCAAGTGATTTCACCACCCACTCTCTCCCAAGCAAATGAGGATGCATTCCGTCAAGTTTCTACCTTTCTCTTTCCTACCCCGTTAGTGTAAATATGAGGATACATTCCATCAAATTTTTACCTTTCTCTTTCCTACCCCGATAGTGTAAATATGTGGATAGTCGTAAGACGTGGTGTACAACATAAAAAACATTATACATTATTCTTTAAATTGAAAAATAAGACTCACTTTGACACGAGAATTGAACCCGGGATCTTTAGTTTAGTACGCCAATGCTTTAAACACTGAGCAAACCAGGAGTCGCCCCATGTTCAGTCCTTTTTTTAAGGCAGAGTCTCTGATGGACGTGCGTAAATCGTCGGCTACATAAATAAGCGATCAATAAAGATCACACCCGCTTCCGTGACAGCCAAAAATAAATCAAATATTTCTTCTATAGAAACATAGAGTTTAGTTTTCTGCACATGCTAATCTCAACAGTTGTTGAATATCTGTCATGAACAAAGCGGCATTTGGTGATAAACTTTTTAAATGCAGAGAAAAATTTGTCACTAAATTCCAGGACACCCTTGACAGATATTAAAGAACTGTTGAGATTAGCATGTACGGAAAACTAAACTCTGTTTCTATAGAAGAAATATTTGATTTGTTTTGGCGAAAAAAATGTTTATGCTATAAAAACCTCGAAAATACTGGCCTAAACTCACACTCACTATTAGCATCCCACCTTAAATTGCGATCTTAGTAAAATAATAATTGTAATATAAATTATAATGACTGGAAAAGTTTGAAACTGACTCCGGAAACCTGGAAAAGTCAGGGAATTTTAAAATATAGTTTATCTGGACATCATGTAATAGCTTTGCTATTGAATTTGAATCTATAATGATAATTATATAGTCCAGACATAAACGAAACAGAGACCTCTACTGATCTAAGCAAATATTGTTTCCCCAACTCAGTCGGGATGGAGGGGACAGTGAAATTAGAGGAGGGGGGGATTACGTCATTGCCGCTAAGTGTGTGGGAGGGGTGGGGGCAGTTAACACCCTTGATTAACACTAGTTTTTCCTCTGTACACCCCTTCGCTAATAAGTTTGTTACGTACAACTCACGAGACAGGCAACTCACGTTTGATTTCTTTTCCTCACGTTCCCCCAAGTTGACGTTGGTAATTTGCTTTTTATTTATTTATCACCGCGTCTTACTACCAGTTCGGGCTATAAGCTTAAGTACTAATTACACTAATGGATTAGGAATTGGGAAGGTTGAATTTATAGAAAGTGAACCC
>CABFWO010003214.1:57603-94129 GCA_902155825.1 Timema genevievae | reverse complement strand
CTGATGCCACACTAGCGGCTTGCTAGAGAATTCAGACCAGCTAAACACTGTGAAAGACACGGCTTGTATGACGAGTAAAGCAAGATCAAACAAGATTCATGCAATCTTTCAATAACATTATTTGTTTATTAGAAATGGCCATAATATAACTTAATTTTCTCAAATTCAACAAAATGCTAACTTGGGTGAGTTGGCAGCGTGACTTGCTCATAATCTAGAGATTTCGTTCTCGGGTTACAGCTCCTTTAATATATTTTAATTGTTTTTAAGAACTGAAAAAATAATATTTAATTTTAAATCGTATCAATAAGCATATAATTTGTTTTAAATATGTTAATAAAAACATACAGAGTATTTGGCTCTAGTTAAATTGAAAACATTAGGCTACATTTTATTTTAAATGTTTTCTATAGGTGATTATTGGGTTTAATGACAGTAAAATATGCATATTTAAAAATAAGACTAGGCAAGCTAGTTATTATTCGCATAGTGAAAACACATTTTATTCATATTTATGTTTTAAAAATTGTAACATTGGCAATGTTAGCTAATGCTACATTATTACTGCCCACTCCGAATAATGCCAATACTCATAGACATCCTGCAAATCTAAGATTTACAAAACTTACTATGTCTAATATATGTGCTTTACTCACTCATTGTATCTTCTGGCTTAGCATGAGTTCCAAGACCAACCTGTTCGCACCGAATATTATGATGAATAAAATAAAGTCAAGCAATGAACGATTGTTCTACAAGATATTTCAATAGGGGGATCCAGAAATGCGCTGATTGACCCAGCCAGCCGACAGACAGGCCACTCACAATCTTAAACGGTCAACTCACCAGGTGTCCGGCCTACGTGACTTGATGTCGTTCCAAGTTTTAACTGCCGACTCTCCAGATGTCCGGTCTACGTGACTTGATGGGCATACCAAGATTCAACGGCCAACTCACCAGTTGTCCGGCCTACACGACCTGAGCGCGGGCCAAGTTTTAACTGTCGACTCTCCAGATGTCCGGTCTACGTGACTTGATGGGCATACCAAGATTCAACGGCCAACTCCCCAGGTGTCCGGCCTACGTTACTTGATGTCATGCTAAGTTTGACAGCTGCTAACAAGAGAGTCATGCTGTTAGCACGTGTTCGCAACGTGGCGTTATATTTTTAATATGAAGATCTCCCATTCCTTTATTCATCAACTAGACCTATATAATGATAGCACCCAGCTAACTTGGTTGACTATTATATCCAACACTTCCATGAAAAGTCCTGGTCTGGACTTGGACAAAATCACTCCAGGATGGCAATATATAAACTCTATATTTTATTACATATTTAAAATTTAAATACACATTAAAGGGTTTGAGTATTTGAACACTTAGATTATTATGTGATTAAAATCGTTCAGTGTAGGCGTCTGTTATTTCTCACTAGAAGATTTATTTTTGAAAGTAGTTTTTTTTATGGAACACTCAATGTTTCCTTTTGCCACTTGGGCGCTAGTATCTTTGTAATTTCTAGAAATGTAAATAGGTATACACCTTTTTTATTCTTTTTCTAGCTTGGAATACTTAGTTTAAATATACATTTTTATTGCACTTGTGGTTACCAATAATTGTTTGAACTTTAAAATTTGATAATTTTTCTTTAATAGGTATTATTTTGTAGACATATTTTCTCTGAAGAAATTAAAAAAGTAATTTATTTTTGTTGGTTTGTAAGTTGTAGCTTTAAAATTTTACCGATTCGTTTAGTGAGAAATAACCAGTATTCTAATGTAGTATTGCTTTGTTTTCTATTATATTTTTAGATATTAACAAGTCGGAATCTTCTCAATTACTTCAAAGGATGTGGAAATAATAGTCCCACAGAAGTTTGGTTTATATCGGGAATTCAAATCTTTGTGTATTTTAAAAATATCAGAATTGATATTAAAATTTAAATTTAATCTTAAAATTTAGATTTGTTTAGTCTGAATTCACAATGGTGATTCAGGCAAGTTGTTAACGGTTTAAAAGTGGTTCTTTAAGCTCTTTATTATTAGAGTAAGGATTCAAAGGTTTAATGGTTTAAACCCTTTGTTTAGTCAGAATTCACAATGTTGATTTAGGCGCTTTGGTAACCGTTTAAAAGAGGCTCTTTAATCTCTTCATTACTATATTTACGGTTTTTGATTGTTATTGGGTCTCTTCTAGACTAAGTCATATGAATGAATAATAAGACGTTTAACTGATAATTTTGTAATTCGTTCAAACCTTAAAATAATAAATTTGGTGGCAAAATATGAAATATGATTTCCTTATAAAGGCAAACAAATAGTTTTACTTGGTACATTAAAAAAACGATAGTGTTTACTTTCGTTTGCGTATCTTGTACAATGTCTCGTTTGTATCCTATTGCCTCAATCATTTGGAACGTCATCTATTCTACAATGTTGTCAGATTGGAAAATTAAGCCTCTAGAGAAACAACCTCATACCACATTGCACAATAGATACACACCTATAGAAACACAACCTTTGCTACTCTTTTCTTACTCTTCAAAAGAATGCTTAAACAAGTATATTTGAGTTTAGATAAACCTAGTAAATATATGTGATGTAACTATTGAGAGAGCAAAGAAGATAAAAACTGTGACTTTTTTGCGAGAAGAAAAGAATCGAAAGTCAAAGAACCACGAGTGATGAAGTGACGCGAAGCCAGGAACAAGAGCCTAACTCAAGGGGCGTCGAAGCGGGTTTGAATTTGTTGAATTGCTACGTGAGCTCATTTGACGGTGTAGCCAATACCATGTCAAAAGCAATTATATACAGTGTATAAATAAAATATTATTTTCTTCTAGATAACTACTATGGTTATTGAAAAAAAAATCGTTGTCAATTCATTGGCACTTTGGTTTCTCAAAGAGAAATTTAATATTTAAGTTTATTAGGATTTAAAATGTGAACAATTATATGAAGGTGAGGCTGAGTTATGGAGAGACCAGCCACCTAGAGAAAGGAAGAGGAGTGAGACAGAGATACTGTTTGTTACCTAGTCCAACTTGTATTGAGTGTGTCTGGTCATAGAAACTCTAGAGGGAATTGGTAATTTCAGGATATGAGGACACGTCATCAACACAATACAATATAAAAGTGATCTAGCATTGCTGGCCAAAGATAGAGAAGAGTTGCAGGAAATGATGGATCATCTAGTGGAGATAGGGAGAAAATATGGCATGGAGATCAACAGTGGGAAGATAAAAGTGATGGCAATTAAAAAAAATGAAAAGCCGCTTGAAATCAAAGTTGGAAAACATGAGTTGGAACATATAGAGTTGTTCAAGTACCTCTTAGCTAAAAAAAAAATCTAGTTATTTTTCACGATCACAATGGTTCCAACATATGAATCTAACCTATTTGATTCCTAGATTTTTTTTACACAGGATCGTAATAGCTATCTAGTGGAAAAGAAATTTTCATCAATTTGATTTTTCACAGTAAACTTAATTATTCACTCACTCAATCACGGTGCGGGGCTCTGGGTGACCGCCCAATTTGCTTTATGTTAGAGCCACCACTATATTATCCAGCTCCCACATGCTCTTCAATATTATTACAACCTCTCTCTTCCCTCAAACCTCTTCAATCGTCATCAAAACTTTCTTTATATTCATACTATCATATGCCTTCTCCACATACATAAATAACTTTACCAAGTGCTTCCTAAATTCTTACCTTCCTTCTATCAGCTGTAGTATAGCGATGATCAAGTCTATCGTTGACCTTTGTTCCCTAAGTCCATGTTGTTCCTCTCTCCCCCTTCCTTTCATTTTATTTATTATTCTCTTTTCCTGTACCTTATATACTATTTGTATACAGTGGTACATCATACACACACACATAACCTAACATCTTCTTATATATAATTTGATAAGCCCGTTTCCGGTGATCGAAATTACGAGGAAATGACTGAACAGATTTCAACAAACGGCCACTCATTTTAACGATTAAGAGTCCAGGATGTCGGGGAAAAAAGGTGGTTTTCCAAGAAAACCCTATATTGACAGATAATTTTCAGTTTTTCATTCTTTATTTAATCACTATGGTAACAGTTATTTGCTGCATGGCTGTAAATTTCTAAATAAAATATATCTCTTTGGCTAAAAATAATAAATCTTTATTTGTTGGTCTGAACACATCCCAATTTTCTCTTTGGATGAATATTTCTCTTTGGATGCTGATCATAACACATCTAAATTGAGATGCCTAAACTGGGGAATCAATTATTTTTTATTGGAATGTTGTTATCGTTAATTAACATTTAAACCAATATTATTGAGCATAATTCAAAAATTAAAAGGTTGAGGTGTTAAGTTCGTGAACATATTGTCTAAGTTTTGTGTACCCCGTCTATATTTTCACATTCTTCCAAATACAGTAAGTTTTTTGGTTCAGTTATGTTTCTATGTTGATATTTAATTTTGAAGGAATGATAATTAAAAGCACTGTAATGTCTGAGTACCACATCTATATTTTTGCGTTTTCTCTCTCTATCAGACTTTTACGCTCTCACACAATCTCACACAATCTTTACCCTCACATACACTCTTTATCACACAATTTATCCCAAGTTATCTTTATTATAATCTTTCTTTTAAGCTCTGTATCAAACACACTCTCTCTCTCTCTCTCTCTCAAACTCCCTCGATCCCAAACTCTTTTTCTATCTCACTATCTCTATCTCAAACTCACTCTCTCTCAAACCCACTCTCCCTTTCAAACTCGCTCTCTTAATTTATTTATTTAATTCTTTCTCTAACTCTCTCTCAATCTAATTTCCTCTTTCTAAACTAATCTCTCCCTCTCTAACTTACTCTCTCAAACTCTCTCTCTCACACGCCCTCACATTTCCTCTCTTTTTCACACTATATCAATTCCGAAATTTTACACTCACTTTCTCACACCTCACATTCACTTTTTCACACTCACCCACACACTTACACAATCACACACTCAAACACTTACACTATAATTTTCACCATCACATTTTATCACTATCTCTATCTTATATATAATTTGATGAGCCCGTTTCCAGTAATAGAAATTATGAGGAAATGACTGAACAGATTTTGACAAACGAACACTCATTTTAAAGATTAGGTAATCAGGATGCTGGTAGAAATAGTGGCCTGAAACTAAAACCCAATTTTCCATCTTTTCCTTCTGTGTGGGCAGTGGTTCATCTGTGCAATAATTCTTTGTTTACATCACCATGGAAACCATCATTTGTGTATAGCTGTATATTGGTAAATAAAATATTTGTCTTTGTTTAAAAATATTTTTCACACTCACCCACACACTTACACAATCACACACTCAAACACTTACACTATAATTTTCACCATCACATTTTATCACTATCTCTATCTTATATATAATTTGATGAGCCCGTTTCCAGTAATAGAAATTATGAGGAAATGACTGAACAGATTTTGACAAACGAACACTCATTTTAAAGATTAGGTAATCAGGATGCTGGTAGAAATAGTGGCCTGAAACTAAAACCCAATTTTCCATCTTTTCCTTCTGTGTGGGCAGTGGTTCATCTGTGCAATAATTCTTTGTTTACATCACCATGGAAACCATCATTTGTGTATAGCTGTATATTGGTAAATAAAATATTTGTCTTTGTTTAAAAATATTATTAGCTCAATCGTTACTTGAGTGGTTTGGTGTAATGAATAGATAGATATTTGGGAGAGGGTTGATTTTAACGTTCTTAATGGGGCATGAAGAGAGAAAATACGCTGTTGCATAATTTATCGTAGCATTGCTTGAACTATCTCGTTTTTGACTTTATCTTTCACCTCACCTATTTGAGAAATTTCTAGGAGTTTGGCTGGCAGTTGGTTGGATAATTTGGGAGTGGTGCATAATACTAAATTTCCTGCCCCCACACTTTCTTTGCTATTTTTCCGAATTAAAATCTTTAGTCTATTATGGTTATATCTTCTTGCCAAATTTCAGTTTTATACCACGGAACAAAAGTATTTGTTTCTATTATCTTTGGAAATTGTAGCCCACACCTCTCAATATAAACAACTCCTGCTTCAAAGTTGAGAATTTTAATACAAACATAGTTATCTGAATTTGTATTACCTGCCTTCAAAATTTAAATTTTCTACCACAACTGTATTTATATTTTTACGACCCACTTCCCCCTCCCCAATTACCTAATTTCCAGTAAAAAAATTTAACATTTTCAGTCGATAATATTTATTTGGAGTGGCCTTTATACCTGCCTGGCAAATTTCAGTTTTCCGCTAGACTGGAAAGTAGTTGTTTACTATTAATTTCGAGATTTTGAACTCCTCACCCTCTTTTCTCAAATCCACTCTAAGAAATACAAAAAAAATTAAGACTAATTTGGTTACCTGTACTTGTCTCTTTACCTGTCTGCCAAATTTTAATCTTTTATCTCATCTAAAAAAAATTTTTCTAGTTAAAAGACCCCCATTTTCCAGGGCCTCATTTTGAAATTTCCTAATTCTGGATTTTCTGGTTATATGGGGAAATCCAGCCATATTAACCATCATCATCCTATTCTATAATATATCAAACATGCTGTTTTAAGTAAAACACTAAATTTAAACTTTGACTGTTGAATTATTATTTTACTGAATAAAGATCAACCCAAAATTTAGAGAGATTCGTTTAATTGAATGGAATTCCCTACCTACCACATACATGTGGGCTTGTTTGTGGTACACGAAGAATTAAAGAAGAAAAGCAAAGACAATAGCTTCTAGCGAAATTAAAGGGTTAGTTAAAACATCCAATTAGCTGGAGTAGTGAAGTGTCCGAAGGATTAAGATTGACCACAAACGTTCACAAAGACGAGGGAAAATGTTAATGAAAAAAAGGGCTGCTTGGAAATAATAGGGAAATGATTCCCACTAAAAAGTGAGTATAATCTTATCTTTGTATATATAGATTAAATACACATATTTTTAAATCAATCAATTTTAGCATTTATAATCAACCTGCTTTGTTGGCCGCATATTTTTACGCGCTACTATTGTGTTGAACTGTCGATAACGGGTAGTTCGAACTTAGAATCTCGGTAGAGTGAATTGAGGGTAGGGATGTGAAAAGTATCGATACTTTACTAAAATTGATATTTTACTTTCAATACTAGGGTTTTTTACTCAATACTTTTTTCCGATACTTTTACTGATATTAATACTCACACTCCGGTATTGGATCGGTATCGAAAGAAACACATTTTTTTAATCTTCACTCATGCAGGGATTAAATGTTTACAACTGTGAACTGTGGAGGAAGACCAAATGACACGATTTCTCAATTCTGTCATTTTATGCAACTCTATCAATTAATATCTTCTAGCTTATCATAATTCATAGCTGCTCTTTCATTTTTATTTATCAATACAGCCTGATGCTTGACCTAACGATAGGGACAGTGGAGACCAGTCCAATACCTGCCCCTGTATCAATAAGCACGGCCATCAAAAACTAAACAAAAGAAACTTTTTTTAGTAGGGATGTGCAAGTAAAATATTGTTTCATTTCGAGACGATCTCGAGAAGGGAAAATAAAAAAAAATTTATCGAAACACAAGAACGAGACGAAAAAACGTCCTTTTAAAGTATTAAAATGTAAATTATGTTTATTAAACTAAATATTTAGTTTATGGAGTTCCTTTTTGACATTTGAGCTGGCGCTTGCTTTAAATTGTATTTATAGTTCATTCAAACTCTTGAGATATAACTCATACCCATTTAAAATGCAATAATGAAATAGTGATAGTTGCAATGTCAACCATTTATAATTTAATTTGGTTGTGTAACAGCTTATATTGTCAAAGTTTGATAATAATAAACAATATATAACCAACATATGTATTGATAAAGGCTGTTTTTTGGGGAGAAAAGCGGCCTATTATTGGGTTATTACGATATTATTGGAAATAATAAATTCCCGGTTTGGCTTTTTAATTTCTTAGGGATAGTTTTTGCTCTTTTTTAATTTCTCGAATTTTTGGGACTCATCTTATTATAGCTTTCGAGACGAGATCGAGATTTTTTTTCATGAATTTTTGAGATATTTTTGAGTCTTGCACATCCTTATTTTTTAGTCAACTCAAGGGTGCCCCAAGGAGACGAAGCAAAAAAGTTTATGTGCGTTTCGATACAAATACTTACTGTTATCGATACTTTTATTTCAATGCCACATCCTTAATTATTAATGGTGGTTTTAAGCGTTAAATCCGAACGGTTAGTAGAGTGCGGTGTTAAAATTTTTTTATAATAACTGTACCTCAAAATTATTTGCTTGTTTTAAAACACGAATTACATTTGGTAAAAGAAAGAATGGTCCATAAATGTAAATTCTGTCCAGTAACACTCATTAGCATTCTAAATATAGCTGAATAAAATCTAAAATGGGAGCTACATAATTGAAACTTATTATGTTTAAGATAATATCAATATATTTTATTAAGTTCAGTTAAACAAATATTTTAATATTTTGTCAGAAGTAGATCCCATGATTGTATATTATCTACAAGTACAACTTTATATCATAAGTACTGTGCAGTTGAGGGAAAAAAATCCTCGACTTTATTGTGTTTGAAAATTTGATACAGTAAGATTAACAACATTTTATCAACCATCAGTTTTTGTTTTAACTTAAAACTCCTTAGTGTGGGCACACAACTGACCGAGCGGCCGCCACCGTTAGCGATTATTATGCCAACATTTGATTATATAGTGTGTTATATGGTCAGTACAACGGCAAATTCTGCCGTTAATCTCAGTTTTCTAAACTGGGGCCGCTACTTCTTTATTCAATTAGCTCCTATTTTTGCCCTCGTGAGGCAGTGTTTGAACCAATTTCCAGATACACTGATTAACAGATAAACTTTGGAGGTGCCGGTGATCGAAAGTGGGACATCTGGATCTGTAGCTAGGATCTAGGACCACTAGACCACAGAGGTGGTCGTTATTTCACAAGAGTGTGAAAAATAACCCTAGTACAAGTCCTCCTGTAACACCAGTTTTTAATACGCGATCAGTGAAATAACTCGGTCCTGAGACGGCTTTTACGAAATTTCCAACAGTGGCTCACTGTTACTCCCCCTTCCCCGCATCTATCTCGCCACTAATGCTGCATACATCACGTTCGCAAGTGTTGATTTCTGTGATTCCCCGCACTAGCACCTTTTTTCTCCGCCCCTAGCGCTGTAATCGTAAAAAAGCCTACACAATAATTGATCTCTTCCTTAAAGTATATTTTGCTTTATGTAATCAAGGTATTTATTATTTCTGAACTATAATGAAAATTATTTAACTTTTTGACATTATGACACGATGTAGATAATATAGAACCAAAACGAACGATAGAATATGTTAAATGTGAACAGAAATTGGTATTTCATAGGTCTAGTCAGTATCTGCCCTATTACCCCCGATACCCCCCCCAATCCCACATTTAACTAAGGTTTTGTATAACGTAATTTTTCGATACCGCGATATTTTCCCAGAACGCAACAACTGCATTATATAAAAACTTTCTGTAAACATTGATTGCATACAATAGACCCCAAAACTTTATTATTATTATTATTATTATTATTATTGTTGTTGTTGTTGTTAGCACCGCGTCTTACTACCTGTTCGGGTTATACGCACTTACACTAATGTGTAATGGTAGGGTGATTGTGAGATGAAATGGAGGACCTACAGTTTAACGTGGAATCCGAACCACGGTGNTAGGGTGATTGTGAGATGAAATGGAGGACCTACAGTTTAACGTGGAATCCGAACCACGGTGGAGGCCTGGCATTCCTCACATTCACAAGTTGTGATTAATACACGTCTTGTCAGAGGTGAAGGAAGGGTTTGGCAATCAGATAGATCTGTGCCAGGACCGAGGATTGAACTTTGGACCCCCAGCACAGAAGTTCGACACCTTACCCCTGGACTGCCAGGTCACCCAAAACATACTTTAACACGTGATTGTACACCATAATGAATGCAAAATATTTCATTCAAAGGTCATTTTATTTATTTTTTACTGCACGAATATTTTTTTTTTAGATTATAGGGATCAGTATTTTGTTGAGTGGTTAAAAGTGTTTCTGTGATACGTGACCTTCTGGAGTTAAATTGAGCGCGAGTTGTTGCCGTCCTTGATGAGCACCCCTCTGTAACTACCCCCATGCCTCGAGGTATATTAGCACTCAAGTGTGGAAGATAGACTTACTGGATAGAGAGGTTCATCAGTAACGTAGGCCAAACTAGTTAAACGTCTAATATACCTTCCAAGAGGGTAGACTTGATGAGTAAAGAAGACATCATTGTCATACACTCACTGGCTGAACAAGTTGACGACGTTCACCTTTAAGATAGTGAACTGGATGAGTAATAATTCAGTACACTCAGAGACTGGTGAACTAGTTCAGTTCATTCCCAAGATAGTGAACTAGATGAGTAATAATTCAGTACACTCAGAGAATGGTGAACTATTTCGGTTCATTCCCAAGTTAATACACGTCTTGTCAGAGGTGAAGGAAGGGTTTGGCAATCAGATAAATCTGTGCCGGGACCGAGGATTGAAACCCGGACCCTCATCAAAGAAGTCTGACACCTTACCCCTAGACCACCAGGTCACCCTGGATGAGTAATAATTCAGTACACTAAGAGACTGGTGAACGAGTTCAGATCATTCCCAATATTGTGAACTGGATGAGTGATAATTCAGTACACTAAGAGAATGGTGAACTATTTCGGTTCATTCCCAAGATAGTGAACGGGATGAGTAAGAATTCAGTACACTCAGAGACTGGTGAACTAGTTCGGTTCATTCTCAAGATAGTGAACTATAGGAGTTATAATTAGTACAGTACAATAAATGGCTGTTTTATTTGAGATCATGAATTTATTGTCATAAAGTCAACAGTTTGTGAAGTGAAGAGAGTATTACTATAACATTACATAGCAATATATATGTAAAAGGGGGGAGGGTAGCACCGGGTTGGAGTTAGAAGATCATGGCTTTGAGATGAATTCTCACCCTCATGGCAACTGCCCCTTACATGAACGGGACAAGAGGCTTCCCTTCTCCGCCTGTGTGATGTTTCTCGTCCAGTAATCCTGACACAGAGTGACTCCTCGTGGCAGCCCCTGGACAGCGTCCAGAGGGTTTAAATGATGGACGGCTAAATCATTGTTGAGGTTGTCTGTGAAAGACCCGTCAGTAGTACGAGTGTAGTATTGCCCCAATTTGACCTCTAACCCCTATCTGTGTGACGTCACCATTGCGTGCTATGTCACAACACTTCCCCCTCTTACTCTTCTATGTGGTAATGGGTTTTCTTTGATGATTCATACCTGGTGCCAGTTTTGTAGCTCGACAAGACAAGTCACTTAAATCTGTGTGACGTCATCATTGCGTGTGATATCGCAACACTCACCCTCTCCTCCTTTTATGTGGTGATGGGTTTCCCTGATGACTCATACCTGGCGTCAGTTTGGTGGATCGACAAGACAAATCGAAACAGGCGACCTTGAATGATGTCACAACACTCCACTTTTATGTGGCAATGGGTTTTCCCTGGTGACGTCACCACTCTGTCGAAACCCTAGCTGGTAACCGCTATAAATATCAGCACCTGTTTTCAAATCCTTTCATTGTATAACTTGTCTTCGAGTGTTAAACACGCAACCCAGGATGAGTGATTACGCTTCACTGAAGGATTTGGGTGAGTAAATGTACTTTTCTAACAGGCACACTCATTATTTATTTGTTGTTAAAATCAAAGTGTACACATTTAATTTATTTCATAATTACAATAAACCACGCCAGATTTGTCTAAGTTTATTAATTTATTATATGTATATTAGATTTAAAACTATAGATAATTTGAAGGTATCTTAGCAGCCACTTTTCTGGATGATATTTGGATAAAGTTACGTTAGAACCAGTGTTTATTATAATAGAGGGTAGTTTATTGAAAAAATTTGATTCCAAGCTATAGTTAAAAGGTAATTAATTTTGTTGAAATTTTACTAATGGCTGACTATTATTTTAAAATAGTATAAACAAAAGTGGTTATAATAAATTAAATAATGTATTTTTTATTTAAGAGTAGTTTAGTGAATACATTTATTACAAATTATAAAATTATTTAAGGGTAACTTACTAAAAACTAAATTTTATTTAAAAGATGTTAATAACTAGTGTTTATTATAGTTAACTTAATAATGTGTTTATTGAGGGTAGTGTTTTAAAATATCCCAATTCCATCAGTTTATGTGGACCCCTGCACTTATGAAAGACATAGCATAGTCCAGTCTAAATGCACAAGAAAAAACCATATAAAAATAATATTTGGGCTTCAAAAGTACTCTTATACTGTTCAAAATATCTAAACACCCGTTCTCAAAGCAAAAAAGTTTTCTATTTCTAAACAAATTGAATATATCTGCAACGTTCACCATCCTGTACAATATACGTAAAGCTTGGCCGTTGGCTGAGGACGCCCGATTACTGCTAAGCTTTTAAATACAAACACGAAGAACAGGCTGACGCTTAAAAATGAAGCGTGTGTTATCATAAAGTACACATGTATAAATCATTGCCCTGGACGAGCTAACGCTGCTAAATATCTCAGATTCACATAACACTCCGGAGATTATTTTATCTTACTATTATATCACGT
This sequence comes from Timema genevievae, assembly GCA_902155825.1. Taxonomy (NCBI): domain Eukaryota; kingdom Metazoa; phylum Arthropoda; class Insecta; order Phasmatodea; family Timematidae; genus Timema; species Timema genevievae. The sequence continues at coordinate 81,401 of CABFWO010003214.1, read as the reverse complement.
AGATAATTTCATTAATATTTTTAAATTCAAGCTATATTGAATATCAAAATAAGCTGTTGCGTTGTATTTTTTTTGTAGAGAATGAGCTGTGAGGAGATCCACATACATCCGCGAATCTGATGGCCCTCGGTGTCTACCTGGAGGAATTGACCGCAAGTGGTTGGTAATTGCTGGCCAATGAAAGAACAGATTTATAATAAAATATAATTAGTTTTTAAATGTCAAACAAAGAAACAAAATAGCCCCATGCAAAATTGTTTCGAAATGTGAATAATGTGCCAAATTTGTGGGTTTTTTCATGAACAAAATTTGTTGTTATATAAATGATAAACGGTAAATATTATATTAATTTAAGGTTATTTTCCTGTTGCAATATTATTATATGACAACTTGGCTAAGTTGGTAGAATGTATACCTCCTGATCTATGTGTCCCGAGTTCGAGTCCCAGCAGGACTATTACTGTGAAAATGACAATGCAAATTAATAGGTAGTTTCTGTATGATTATTGATGGCCATTCCTTAAGTTAAAATATTCTAATACAAAGTTATGTTTGTTTCAGATGCATGTGACCACTGTAAGATGTCTCCTGCACAGCAGGTGCCTGCGGAAGTTCCGGTAATATCACCCCCACTACCCCTAGTGCCCTTACCACTTATAAAGGACATTTTTCAACTCTGAATCCGATTGATGCAACCGAAATAGTTCACCAGTCTCTGAGTGTACTGAATTATTACTCATCCAATTTATTATTTTGGGAATGAACAGAACTAATTAACTAGTCTCTGAGTGTTCTGAATTATTACTCATCCAGTTCACTATTTTGAAGGTGAACGTCGTCAACTTGTTCAGTGTATGACAATGATTATTATTTTATGTTAAAATAATAAAAATAATGATGTATTAAATATTATTAATATTATAAGTTGAAAGAGCATATAATAAGCAGATTGCTTAGTAAAGATCTATAATAGAATACTAATATGTGAAACACTTTTCAAATATAAACTTAAAGTAATTGAAATATCCAGAAAAATTGTGAGAAATAAACAAGTGTCTTTTAAATTTGTTAGTTGGATCAACTGAGGGATCCGTTTTAATATTTGATATTAATACTGTCCACTCCGAGGACAAAATATAAATAAAATGGTCATTTTGTTGTCAGGAATTATTTTGCTAGCTTATATGATAACTTGTTTGATTTAAAAAGTGCAAGGAATGAATTTTTTAAATTGACTTTGATTGGACGAATAGAGTTTAAAGTGTTTACTTTGAAGCTAGTGTTTGAATTCAAACTCTTATGATTTATTTCAAATATATGATAGAGATGCTGGTCCAAGCCATGGGAAGGACTCGGTACCAACCCCAACACAAGCAGCACCCATTCAGCTGATGGGAGCTTTGCCGCATCCAGGAAGCCCCCTTCAAGGCTTGGATATGGTGGTGATGGGGCCATCAGCAGCACCAGAGACGGAAATTAGTGGCCCGGTAAATCAGGTTGGTGGAGCATTGTTGAATGGCATCTCTCTTTGAATCATCAAGGAGAGAATAAAACCACTGAGGTGTTTCTTTTATATCGGTAGATAAGTTACCGTACATCTTCGTGATCCAGCAAGCGATCGTGATGCATTAATTTGGCTTGAAGAGCAAATCACTGTTTTATTTAATCGGCTGCAAGACCATGGTGTTAGCGCTGATGATCAGGTCAGCTTCTTTTTAACAGCACGGACTCAACTTTGAATCCTGTATACATCTCGTTTAGGTAAGTTGACAAGTTAGACGCTCGAGCCGTGCTCGATATTGTAAGTCACGTGGTGCAAAATAATAGTTTGTTTTTAAGTACGGCACCACTGTACGTTAAACTCAGCCATTTTAATGAGCCTCGTGGTAGTGCACGTCATTGTGATAAACTCTCCCAGATGCCACATACAGTTTAAGAAATCAATAAATCAATACGATTCAAAATGGCGACGACACACTTTGTTTTGTTCGTGCATTAGTAGTCACCAAGCTTTGACGTTAAAAAAGAACCAGGATGCATAGACATAACCACCCATAAAGCAATTAACAGAAGGTCATAATATTAAAAAATACAAAGCAGAAGATTTATGCTATGATTCCTGTGTGGATCTTTTGAAAGGCGGTGGGCTCATCGAACTGAAACAATTTCAAACTTACATCTCCAAATATAAAATCACAGTGTTCAGGGAACGTCGGGGGAGACAGGAGCTATATGAAGGGCCTACCCCTCTCGAGCATTCCTTTAAGGGATACCTGGATTTGTATTTTCACGACGATAAGCAAAATCATTTTGATGTCATAACATCCTTGAAAGCCGCATTTATGTGCGGGTACTTTTGCCGTGATTGTTGCCTGCCTTCAGTAATAAGAATGTGGATAAATGCGAATATTTGTGCAAAAATTGTTACGCTGAAGCGGTTTTCAGAGGAAGACTGTCTGCGCTCTGTAAATACTGTGGGCTTTGGTTCACAAACCAAACTTGTTTTGATAACCATAAATGTCCCAGTGTTTGCAGAGGTCAAATGTAGATCTGTGATGTAAAAATGTTTTGTGAGCTCTGTGGGTAGTTTTTGAGTTTGGAAAGAGCAGAATATTCACACAAGTGCTATGAGACTTTTGTAAAGTATGTGAGATATATCGTTCTTTCGGTCATTTTTATACATGAAGCCGGCCCCATCCAAGCCGTCAATGGGAAATATCAATTTCTTTTTCGTATTCTGTGATATGGAGTTGAGACAAGAAACAATTCTACAAGGTGCGGCCAGAACGTACTTGCACGAACTCAATATCTGTGTTGTGCAGACGCGTTGCAAGACCTGCCTTCATATTGATTGAAATAACCATTATTGCACCGAATGTGGGGGCGATAGGACTTGCATATTCAAGGGCGATGCAACAATAGCCCAAATTTTAGATTTCTTGAGCATATTAAACAATAAAATTTAAGGACATCACCCGCCTAACCCATAATTTGAAGGGCTATAATGGAAATATTATTTTAAAATATATTATGGAGGTAAAAAAATTGATTCTAGAGCTTACAATAAATGGTGGGAAAACCATGTCCATGCGTTATGGTCCACTCCACTTTATAGCCTCGCTGAACTTTCTCCCGATGGCGTTGACCAAGATGCCCAATATATTCGGTTTGGATGAATACTTGGCCAAGGGACATTTCCCCCATTTTTTCAATAAAAAAGAAAACGTGGATTATAGGTGTCCCTTGCCACCAAAGAAGGACTACGGCATCGGTGAGAAGTCAGTTGAGGGAAAGGAAAACTTTGAGAAGTGGTATGACACGCTGGTCAAATAAAATTATGTCTTTGATTTTAACCATGAGTTGGAACTGTATTGCATGAAAGATGTAGAGATCCTACGGAAGACCTGCCTAAAGTTTAGAGATATGCTCATGAAAATATCAAAGGTGGATCTTTTCGTAGAGGCGTGTAGAATCGCAAGGGCAGCCATGTTGGTTTACCGCCGAAGTCACCTTAAGGACAATACCATCGGTATCATTCATAATGGTTGCTACTTGTGTGCAGACCATCAGTCGCAAGTCACTATACAAGGGATTTTCTGGGAGGCCCATCAACGCCGTGTCTCTATCCTTCATGCAGGTAACGGCCGTGAGGAATATGGATTAGAGTGACGTGTAAATGGCATTGTTAAATCTGGAGATACCACCACCTTCTTCCAGTTCTTATGATGTTATTGGCACGGGTGCCCTCTCTGTTATCTTGTTAAGACAACCCCTATAAAAACAGCTGCCATGAGCCCATGGAGACGCGCTATAAAGCGACCATGGGCTGCACGGAAAAATTTAAGAATGACAACTACCCGGTCTTAGAGTTGTGGGAGTGTATGTTTAATACAATGAAATGCACAGACAAGGACTTAAAACAATTTGTACTCCAGCACAAGTTGTATATCAAGGAGCCCCTCAGTCCTAGGGACGCATTCTTTTGTGGGCTTACAAATGGTATAAAATTCTTCCACGAAGAAGACCATTCTTGTGGAGAGAAGATCAAGTACTTAGATGTGTGTTCATTGTATCCTTACGTTTGCAAGTACAAAACATATCCCATCGGCCACCACAAAATCCACCTGGAACCAAATTGTCCATCTAAAGAACAAGTAGAAAGCATAGCCAAAGTTACCGTGATGCCTCCTTGGGATTTATTCATACCCGTATTGCCTACACGGATGCACGACAAGTTAATGTTCATCTTGTGCAGGAAATGCGGGGAGGAGAAAAAACAAGGCATATGTCAGCACAACGACAAAAAGATCACTGGTTGACAGGCATCTGGGTGATTGACGAGATCCGGAAAGCTTAAGACTACACCGTTCAAGCCATACACAAATTGTGGGAGTACAATGTATCTGTTTACGATCGTCAGACACGTTCTGGTGGATTGTTTCACGGGTACATTGATACTTTTTGAAAATTAAATAAGAAGCCAGCGGATGGCCAGAGTGGTGTACCTCACAAGATGAGAAGTTAGTTTACATTCAAAATTATGAGCAAAGGGAAGGGGTGAAGCTCGATTTCGATTTTGTTTGCAAATACCCTGGTCTACGCAAACTGGCTAAACTCTTTTTAAATCCAATATGGGGAAAGTTTGGGCAAATACCCGATTTACCACACGTTGCCATTGTCAACCACTATTAGAGCATCCACAAAATACCAGACGGATCCGTAAACCACCGTAGTCAGCGTCATTGATGTTAATGATGTGGTTATCTTCCTCAATTACAAGGATGCGCGTGACGCGTTATGCCTTAGCCCTAACACGAGTATTGCAATGTCATGCTACATGACTGTAATGGCAAGGTTGCACTTATACAGCATCCTTAAATATTGGGGACCACATTTTGTATCATGATACAGATATAGTTTTATTTACGGAACGTCCCGGTTATTGGAATCCACCGACCAGACACTTTTTAGTTGACCTCATTGATGAACTTCACGATTACGGTACGGAAAGCTATATTAGCGCCTTTTTTATCTGGTGGCCACAAGAATTACGCGTACTGAGTGGGTGTTGGTGGAGATTCTTCCAACACAAAAATGATGTGCTTGGGTATCAGAGTCCTTGTAAACGCGCTCGCCATGACTAAAAGGTGATCATTTAGACGGGCTGAATAATCATCATATTTTCCTTCATTATAGACGGCTCCACTGACAAACCATTTTTCAAAGATTTGAGATATTTCCATTATTTTGTGTATAAAAATAAACATATTTTTTATTGATTTATTTTATACACCCGGGATACTTTTATATTTTTCATCCACTAATACAACCCTTCACCTACCTGATTATTTCTAGTCAAATATAATTAATTATTTTTTATATATTTATTTTTTGTACATATTTTCTTTCTAGCCAAATTTTATTATTATTTTTTGTACATAGTTTAAATTGAAACAATTTTTGTCTGTGTATATATATTCAAATATGAAACAATTTTTGTCTGTGTATATATATTCAAATACTCTTTAAACCGTACTTTGTAAATTAGCTTAAATATTTAGTACCTATACCACTATTCCCACTACTACCTCAAGATATTGATTATTGTTCCCTCTACACCTAAACCTGTAAAATATACTTCAAGGTGTAATATTTATTTGTAAATACATATTCTATAGCAATAACTTTTTGTAAATAAATATTCCAAGTATTTTTTAATTCTGTGAGCTATATTTTAAAATAGTTTTGTTTGTAAATAATTGTTATAAAACTGTTATGTGTGTGTTTCAATGCCTACACCCCTCCCTCCTATCCTATAAATACAAGTTCATTAAGCTTATAACCTCAGTCTCAATATTATCGATAAGTTGAAACATCAATCCAGTTGTGAAAAGTCACATTTTGTGGCCGACACTATCCGTTACTTGGACATAATATGTGACGTAAAATTTTGATAAAATCACCTGGTATTATGCTTTATGCCAACCTGGATTTGAACAAGACGGGACAGGTCCTCATGTCATATTCTGTAGGGGCTTACCGGAAATGGATGGCGACAGTAATGACTCTCCACAGCTTATTATCCTGGATGAACTGATGCGTTAAGCCAACGTAGTGGTCTTCGATCTTATATCAAAGGATCCAATCGTCAAATTATTAGTGTCATATACCTTACACAGGAAAAGGGCCAAAGAGACATTTCCTTAAACGCCAACTATATCGTGCTTTTTAAAAGTCCCAGGGATAAAGCTCAGATACAACACTGTGTACATAAAATATATCCTGAAAACCCACGTGATTATAAGAGGCTTACACTAATGCTACAAATACTCTCCACGAGTATATATTATTGGATTTCAAGCAAGGTATACACAAATGGTAGAAATATAGACCCCACACAAATGTCGGGTGCTGCGTGTACCTTTCACGCAAAAGCTATTAAAACACCGACACTTTCCGATTACAGATCATTTCATAACCATGAGTCCTAAAGTGCTGAGGCAAGTCCATCTGTTGCGGGTGATGCATCACATGAACCCGCAGCAACGTGTTGCCTTGCTGAAAACGGCAGACAAGAAAATGATTGATTCTGTTTGCGAGTGTGCCTACAACACTTTAAAAGGGAGGGTGCCGTTGAAAATTCGCAGAAGACAAAGCTACGTGCTCACAAGTCGGTGTTGCGCTAGCTGGTCAAAAGAGAAGAGTGCTGGAAGAAGAAGGAACAACTATTCATTCAGAAAGGAGGAGCGTTTATGCACTTACTTTTAGCCCTATTAATAAGCGGTGTTCTTGGTTTTTTATTCAACAAGTAGATAATGGACCACACGAAAAAGAAGATATTGGTGCCCCAGTAAAAATTACGACGTTACGAGCAACACCACCAAGAAGTGGCATCGGCCAAAAATCTAGTGGTCACCGAGATGGACAAGGAAATGGAAAAAATCCTTGCTTCAAAACTTGACGACAAGTTTAAAAGGACTTTATACCAACAAGTATACAGCACTCTCTGAACTTTAGTCAGCACCCTCCCCCCATGAAAATACCACCATAATAACCCCTGAAGTGTCTGTACTTCCCATCGCAGCTGTACTCAATACTGTACACGTACAGGCACGTAAAAACCGAGCTTTTACTAGAACATTTTAATTCCAGGGACGGTGTTTATTGGGATGGAAACGGGGAAGTGAGTATTCACGATACGTCTCTCCGTGGAACCAATATCATGGATTTAGTCAACGATCTGGTCAGAACAAGAAGACACAGCGAGCCGTCGGGGTGGCGAGAGTTTCTGACGGCGCTCCAACAAATAAACGTCCTGAAATAATTTATTGTAAACCTGAAACGCTTATCACCTATTAGAGATCCAACGCCCATACAAAAACCACCTACACCGTCGCAACACCCTAAGAAAATTAAATTGAAAAGGGTGGATGAAAACAGTTGGCTGCCGTTCCGAGGTTAATAGAGCGTTTAGCCAACCACTACTATAACCCTTCTCATCCTGCAGGGTTTGCGGGGGCGGCGTCACTCAAAAAGGCATCCAAGAAAGATTAAGAAAAAGTACGAGAATGGCTTCGTGCACATTATGCGTATACCCTATGCCTACACAAACCTGTAATAAACATTGACGATCTCTGTTGAGCCAATCTTAGTGATACGCGAAGTCTCAGCAAATACAACGTCGGTGGTGTCTACTTGTTCACCATCATCAACGTATTTAGCAAGATGGCCTGGACGAGGACGCTTCCCTCCAAGAAGGGGAGCATCGTGATAGACGCCTTTCAGGAAATGTTCAAACAAAGTTGCGTTAACCTCTAAATTTACAGACGGACAAGGGGACAGAAGTCACGTTACGTCTTGTCCGGAGATTTCTCAATAAAGAAGGCGTGTATTACTACAACACCCAAAATCCGGACGTGAAGGCAAGCATCGTGGAATGATTCAATAGAATTTTGGAAAGGGGCCATGTGGCGTTACTTTACCAAAATAACAAGTATTGCTATGTGGACGTCCTCCAAGATCTCGTCGATGCTTACAACATTGCAGTATCAAGATGGCGCCTCCAGACACTTCAGAAATCAATGTATTTCAAGTCAGAAATAGTCTGCATGGCAAGTGGCGCCCAAACTGTAATAATAAGCCAAAACTCAAAGTCGGTGACACAGTGTGTATTCGCAAATCCAAAATGCTGTTTGAAAAGTGTTACGAGAGCATTTGGAGCAAAGAAATTTTCAAACTCAGCAGTGCTGTATTACAACAACCAATCGTCTACAGGTTGACTGATCTTGACGGCAAGGAGGTGGAAGGGACAATTTACAAACCCGAATTGCAACGCGTACGTCTTCCCGAAACTTTTAAAGTTGATAAAATACTACGTGTCAAGGGTAAAGGTGCCAGAAAGAAAGTGTACGTGCAGTGGAAAGGTTATCCATCCAAGTATAATTCTTGGATTCCTGCCAGTTACGTCAGGGCCCTACCATAAAGGTACTGTTTTATATCACTGTGCCGAGCACCGGCTCTATAGTATACAACCCGAAAAATACCCTCGCAAATTTTACTACACAACTACCTTATTGTCTTACACTCGACGGACAGTGGGAAGTTTCTCTCAGCCAAATTCCAATATCCATGTTCTTTCACCACCTTACTCGAGAGCCAAAATATTGTATGGTACAACTGGGTGTATATTAATGGCGTGGAGCAAATATTCAAGGATTACATCTGGCCTGAAAATTACAGCACAATCAATGACTTGGTCAAAGTCCTAAACGATGTAGAGGTGTTTAAAGGTAATTTCGGAGTTGTATTCAAGTACACAAACTCTAACAAAAAAGTGTACATTGTCTCTACTTCACCAAATATACAGTTGCTGACTCTATCTAGTCAACTAAGTCTACAGCTTGGTTTCGATCCTAAGTCTAATTTGATCAAAGTCCAAAAGTCACAGTACGCCACCAACATTCTACTAGGCTTGCCATCGCAAATGTACATCCACAGGGATATCATCGATCCTCGGACCATGGGTGACATTGTGGCACCACTTTTACGTATCGCCGGTATAAACAACACCAACTATGTCTGTGTCATACATAAGACGGTTATCCGTTGTCGAACAGCTTACGGTGGAAAGACACATCAGAAACCTGGATCTTTTCAGTGCTATCTACTATACACGTCAAGTCGTCGTTTTAGACTATTGCATGTTTAATTGTGAACTAAAAACAATTTCACTAACACATCTAAGAGACACTGTAGAAAAACGTATTAACGAATAAATACTTCATTACTGTAAAAGTGTTTTATAAATATTATTTTTGTCTCTGAAACCTTTAATCTATATTAATTATATGTTTGTAATATCGTCTTTTATTCACGCACAACCTATTTGTCCCTTGTCTTATCTCAACACGTAGGCTAACCAGATACGAGTCTCAACTTGTCGAGCCGCCAAATTGACACCAAGCATGAACAGGTTCAATGAGCTCTTGTACTAGATCATAGCTTCAATGTCACGATCTATTACTGTCTCTACTTTTCGAGCCGCCAAACTGGCGCCAGGTATGAGTAATCAGGGAAAACCCATTATCACATAGAAGTGTGAGAGGGGGAGTGTTGCGACATCTCACGCAATGATTAAATCACTCAAATCGAGGTGACTTGTCTTGTCGTGCAACCAAATTGGCACCAGCTATGAATCGTCACACTCAATGATGACGTCAATAAGATTGACGTGACTTGTCTTGTCGATCCGCCAAACTGATTCCAGGTATGAGTAATCAGGGAAAACCCATTATCACACAGAAGACCAACGAATAGAACTCAATAAATTAACATTTACGACATTGAAGGAGCAACAGAGGACAACAGGTCGGAAACCTAATGTCCTCATGAAAATACCCAGAGGGGAAATAGAAGGGAAGTTTAGGTGATTAACCCCAGCACGACGGAAACATACCTGCCAAACTGGCACCAGTGTGGCGATGACGTCACCACTAAAAACCGACTGGCGGGGGGAGTATTGTGACATAACACACAATGATGACGTCACACAGATTGGGGTCAGAGGTCAAAGGTATAATTGGGGCCATACGTCACTCGTACTACTCCCATCACACACTAAGCGATTGTTATCAAGTACCTTTGGGGAAAGCTTGTCAGACCAATTCCATGAAGTCCCCACTGGGCAAATTCAGTTGAAAGCCCATTTTAGGGCGATTCCTAAGGTACCTAGGTACCTGACCTCATTCTATGGCACAAACTTAGGTAAAAAAATTCTGGTGATTCCTAATATCCCGGTAAAGCATCTTAGATTAAAGCCCTCTTTGAGTAAGAGCGATTTCTAGGCTGTGTCTTAGCTCCCTGACGTGAGCGTCTAGCCCTTAAGGAAGGAGTCATCTCGTTCCACTGATGGAATCTAGCCAAGGGGGGGATCTGGATTTCCCAGCTGTCCAGTGATGACAGGGACCGATGGCAGGCATGGGGCCATCGTTTCCTAAATTGCCTACCACGTGTGTTTACGTACGTGACTACGCTCAGAGAACACAGCCATGATGGTTTAAAGGAGCCTTGAGAAGGATTTCTGTTCCCCAGACACTGGCTGTTGGGGCCTTTACGTCAAGTGGCATCCACTTTGAAAAGTCACGGACTTATATAAGGTGGTCGTCTGGTAACGTAGCTGTGTTATTTAATATATATATATATATATATATATATATATTTGAAAGAGTAACATCATAATAAAGGTATTAGGCAATATACTTGATATGATCTGGTACTTATTTAAAATATAATGCTTCAATATCAAGTATTTTAATGTTTATAAAAATCTTCGTCAGTGGCAGCATGATCTTAGACATCAAACTAGTGTTAGACTAGATTGCAGATAACAGGGAGAATAGGGCTCGAATTCTGGTCGGGTTTGCTGAGGGTGGTTTTTTCCTTATGGTTTTCCACTCTACCTCCATACACTTCCTCTAGATTCAACATTACTCATCTCTTACTCATTATAGTAATTAGTATAAATGTATATAACCTGAACAGGTAGTAAGAAGCAGTGCTAAAAATAAAAATAAAAAATAATTAAAATGTTCATAACATAAATAAAAATTTTGTTCAATTATGTGTTTGTTGATTCAAAAAATATATGTTTTAATTAATTCCCATCTATGAATTTTTAATGCTTTTTAAGTCAGACACCTGGGTCATAGAGAACGTATTAATCTCTGTCAGGCCACACGACTTGAAATACAAAGTTCTTTGTCGTGTTCTGAAACAACTTCTCTATTCTAAGCTCTTACTCCCATTCGCTCTTAGCTTACAACAAACCTTTGTCATGTCAACAAGAAAGAGAGGCGTATAGCCCTAACGGGTAGTAAGATGTGATGCTAAAAAAGGAGGGGAAAGAAAACTACGAAATTTCTTATCTCAAGGTTAAGAGTAAATCTTACCAGAAACTTTCAAATATCTTAACATTTTCTGTTGTGAGCCTCTCAAAAAATTACTGTATTTGTTAAAGAAGGATATATCTGAAGACCTTTTTTCATCAAGCCGAGGGTGTATCTGAATAGTCTCAAGGACCCTTGGAAGGATCCTTGAGTTATATAGGAGTACTGATGAATTCACATTCACATCGATGACTGCATTAGCCAATTCAAACTGCAACGAACCTTGCTACGGGAACGAAATATTACTACCGGCTAAAGATCTTAGAAACCACATCAAATGCCTTCTATCAGACTTGTATCAGACCTAGGGAAAATAAACGGGTTACGGCGTTTAATATCATCACCATTTTATTGTTTGCGTAGATTGTTTTCCCATTGTTTTACAAAATTAAAAGCGTGTCAATAATTAATTTGCTACTTTTGGTTTTAATAAATGGAAAGCATTAATTGATTAATCAACTTATTAATATTATAAATCGTGTCTGCTTTAGTAACCCGTATAATTTAAAATGGTGGCAACATAAAGTTCTGATCTCTAGCAGATGAAAAGATAATAATAAAACAGTTTGTCAGTGAAAAACCGAGCCAAGGAAGTGGCAACGGCGTATTTCTGCCGTCTTTGGACTCAAGGGTGTGTGAAGGAAGCATCGGCATCCTTGGTCACAATTCAGACGGAGCTACATTTGATCACGTGACTATCGTTGCAAATGGCAAGGGTGCATATCAAGATGACCGCGCACATGTAGAGAATTCGGATACAGCTTTAGTCGCTTAGCTGAGAAAACATGTTTAAGTAGTCGTTGAAAATGAACTAATGTCACATTTTCACACAGTTATTTCTATTAATTAATCTCAAACTATAAGCCTGTTAAGGAAAAAGAGCACTGTTTGAATCTTACGGCTTTATTTTGGTGTGAATATTTGAAAAATGCATCGTAGTGTTGGACATTAAGTTAGAGCTGAACGTCTGCATTGCAAATTTCTCGCTTACCAAGGTAGACCAGGCCCCTCTTAAAATTAAAATACTATTTGAAAGAATACTACTCACCCAAATCCCAATCTTTATCGTTTCTGGATCTTTCTTTTTCTGCGATGACGTACCAGATACAAGCCAGCCAATGAGCGACAAGCGTGAAGGACAACATGAGGAGGGTAAGAATCATGGCACTGTATTGGGAGTAACGGTCCATCTTTTGGAGCAATCTCGCCAGGCGTAATAACCTCGTGAGCTTTAGAAGATGGATGTGACCATGTCCAGATTCCTTGTAAAAAACATAGCCAATGAGAGGAAATTAGAATTTAAAAAACACTATTTATATCACAATTTAAACTCCTTCTTCCGTAGCAGTCAAGAGTTAATGTCTCTAACCAATATAATGCAACATTCGAAGCAAATAGCTCTGCCACTCTTTCTCTAAATACTTTATCCAAGGGTCTGACAGCATTGTTTTCTTGTTATTAAATTATAGTCTACGCTATCTATGACAATTTGAGATTTGACATATTACATTTAAAAAACTGTGATTTTTATTTTTCATTAACACAAAAGAATACTGGAAATCGAATAACACTATTAATATTTGTTTATAAGTTTTGTATTGATATAAAATTAAAAATGTACTCATCTAAACTACGGAAGAACGTAAAGAAATTGAAATGTTATAACATAATCTCGAAAGTATTTAAGTATGCAATCGATTATACTATTCCAACTCGACAAAGCCCAATCTTCTACGTGGCAACAAAAATTGTTTTTCCTAAAATACCATATCGACATATTACCATTTCCAGCATAGTACAAACAAATTGTATGGTGCACCGCACAGAATTTCTCCCAACTTTATATTAAAATATACATGTACTAAAAACCCATAAAATTTGTGAAACGAAAAAATAGGTGTATATATTGTTGTGGAAACATTACACCAAAGATCTCAAATGAAATAATATACCTGTTACTTACTTACTCTATACCATTATTAACTACAAACAAGGTTATAGAAAAACTTATAATAGATAAACATATTTGTCCACCAAAGAATTAAGAATCAAATTCTTTTTCAAAGACCTGAATTAATAAGTATATATTTGCTTCTATCTCAGAAATGATTGGTTTTATAAACATATATTTCAATTAAAAGAATTGTATCTTAAATAGTACTACAACTTTACGGCAATAAGTTATTTCATATCTCAAATATTTGCGGAGAAATGATGAAAATGGTAAAATTTACCTCAGGTAAAGTACCATCGAAGTAATTTTCATGAGAAAATGAGAACTGCCAACCTGTTTATAAAGATAAACAGTTTCAAGATAGCATAATACTGGGTTTGAAGAAATTGAACCCATACCTTTCTAAGAGCGCCACTTTCCTCTCAGATGGACTCCACCTCCCACTCAAACCCACGAATGCCATACAGGTGGCACAGCCTGTCCATTGAACAAGGAAGTAGAGAGGACTCGGAGGAAAACCAAATGAAAGGCACGCCATCAGATTTTTTGTCAGCCCATATTCTTTTGTCAATATTGTTTGGAGGGTTTTGTTTGTATTTTAATGGGTATATTATATAGTTCGGTAAAAATAGAATGAGTCTATATTAAGGTAAAAAGTGTGATAATGTCGAGATTTTACAGTTAGAAAGAGTGAAGTTTTCTTGTTTGCCTAATAATATTTGGTGAAAGTTTTTAGAGCCTAGATTGTATAGGAGATAATTTGAAGGTATCGAGTGACCAGCCTTTTAAATTACATACCTGTGTATAAATCAATGAAAAAGGATCTATATTATTATCAGTAGTTTCCAAACTTAGGATTATCCAGGATCTGTCTCCTTAGACTGATTTCATACACACACCAACCTTTTCATTGAACTCTGCAGCGAAGGCGCTACGAAAGATCACCACGAAGGACTGGATCATCAGGAACGATTTAAAAAACGGTCCGATCTCCGCAGAATCAGGAGGACATCTGGGTGTGTACTACCAAGGTCGGAAGTACGCGACGACTCGACTACTGATGGGTCATGCTTTGTCCCCGGTGATCCTGCAAAGGACCATAGAGGAGGCGTGCATGGCGGTATCCAGAAGAAAACCTACATTAATATCGATTGTATACCTGGATGATCTTATATTTCACAGCAAGAAACGAGATGAGCTAGCAGTGGTGGGATAGGACCTGAAAGAATTGAGCTTGGTGCTTAACAAAGCCAAATCCACCCTCCAGCCCACGAAGAAGCTCATCTATTTAGGTTTTGATGTGGACGTGACAACACTCCGCCTGACCCTGACACCAACGGCACGACGACGAGCGAAGACTCTCCTAAAGTCTACCCGGACTACCAATACGCACGGAAAACAAAGAATTGCTGGGTATATAAACTGGATCGGCTTTAACCTCGACTGGCGGGGCTTCATGACATCAAGGATACACCAAGGTCTCCCAGACACAGCATTGCGCCTACTAGAAGAAGAGCGGTGGACGAGTCTGACATGAACCAAAGACCTGGGGGAATCTACGCTAATCTTCTCGGACGCAGCCCCTCAAACAATAGCTGGCTACATTCCGGAACTCGCCATTAGCTTCTTGCAGCCCTTCCGGGAGTCCATGGAGATTAACCGAGCAAAGATGGTCACAGCGCTCACTACCCTGCAGTGGGCACTTCAAAACACAACACTGGCTCCCATCCTACTCGGTACCGACAATATCACAGTCCTCCACAGTCTTATAAATGGCAGAAGATGGTGCTACCAACATGCCAGCCTCAGACAACTCTATCTGTTCGTGTTTGGTTGCTTGCGGGAGATACCAGCTGATGTCTTCTGGATATAATCGAGACTCAACCCGACAGACAAAGTATCACGGCTGGCAACACCAGAGGAACTGCACCAAGAGGCACAAGACGCAGTATTTATAGATCCATTTTAAAATTGTGTAATATAAATATGTACCGTACATGTCTTGTAAAAACTTTGGAGAGTTGAATAAAGGGATTATAGCCCTTCCTCTTCTCTCTACTAGCTGTTCTCACGGACCCTCTGACCTCCGCTTTCCACTACCGTGGCGAGTATAAAAGCGCGAGAGTGGAGGGCCAGGGATGACAGTTGGTCGTGAGGAGAAGACCCCTTTAGCTTGAGAATATATAATACGAGTAGTACCCCTTCATGAAAAAATAATTAGTCATCCTAATATTAACAATAATCTAAAAAAAAATTGTATTCATACCGGGTGTTCATTTCAAACTCTCCACCAAAATATCTCGAAAACAACGCATTGTAGAAAATTAATTTCTAAACAAAAGTTGTTTCGTTCTGAGGAGGAAGTAAGGTGTTAAGGCTGGCATGACCTTGGATGGCATTACTAAGGTGACGTTAAGGTAGCTTTAATTTATTTAAATGAGAATCTCTATTTTATATTACATTTGCTTGTAGATCACTTTACTTCCCCCTCAGAACCAAACAAATTTGTTTTAAAACTATTTTTTTTCTGCAATGCGTTGTTGTCGAGATATTTTGGTGGGAAGTTTTCAAATGAACACCCGGTACAGTATAATTTTTTTCCAGCAAATCGGACATGATTCATACCACGCATATTATCTGGAAATAAGATGCTAGTCAAATGTTTTCAACTTTATTTTTCAAGAATTCTATCAGCATATTATCAGCTATCCAATCAGTCTTTTTAAATTTAGTGGTTCTCACTATTGAATTTTATCAGAAACAAGCAATGATTAGGTTGCTACAGCAGTTGATTTAGCTAAAGTATGTTATAAGAAATAATAAGATTTTAAAATTGAATATACTAATATTGTTTTTATGTAAATAAAATGGATTGAATCATTAAAAGTTCATTGATGACTATAAAATGTATTTGATAAAATTCTGACTCAAAATTAAGTTAATAATATATTTTAAGTTTGACAATATTTTCCTAATTGAGATATAAAATCTATAATAAAAATTGATTTAAAATACAATGACAGTTATAAATTTTCAAAAAATTTATGATAAAAATGATTTGTAAAGATTAACTCATGGTTGGAAATTGAGAATTGAGTATTTTCAAAATTATTAGAATAGGTACTATTTGATGAATTATAATATAAAAATAATACCCTATTGGTACACTTTAGTTATTAAAAGCGTATCATTGGGGCATGTCAGAAACAATATTTCCACTTTTAATTAAAGTGACATGTAAATTAAAATGTCATGATTTATAAACACAAAAAATATTGAAAAACAATTATAATAAACCAGAAGTACACAAATTATTAATGGTCAAAAATAAAAGAGACTAGCAAATTGTGAAGTAATAATTAATATTAAGAATATGTTTAAATTAGTTTTGTAATTAATTGTGTAATTTAAAGTCTTATATTGAATATTGTCCCATGTTCTTTGATGTTAAACGATGGCAAAAACCAGCCATCGTTATAATAACATCATCAGGATTTTAAATGACATAAGTATGTTTTAGTGGTTAAGTTCATCTAGTTTTCTATTAACTAAATCACTTGTCTCCCGTCACCATAAGAGTGCTTCAATTAGCGTTTCTACTTATTTGGCTTCATGCTATCATCAGCGAGCACGACTAACTTTGATGTCACTCATCTGTTCTAACAGTCTTATTAGTGAGCTTATATTTGAAACAAGTAGTTTGGTGACTTTGAATTAATATACTCAATGGCGTTAAGAATAAAATTAGTAAAGAATTAGCAATTTTGGTGGCCGCATGGTCTAAGGCATTACTCTCGCATTATACCGTATTGATGATGACGGGGAGATCGTGGTTCGATCCCTGTCGTGTGTATTGAATTTTTTCCTAGATGGTTTTCCACGCTCTCTCTTTCCACGCAAATTTGGGTACACTTACTCTAAATTCAACCTTACTCATCCCTAATACATTAGCCTAGTTAGTAAATAAGAGTAAAGTCCGAATGTATAGTTAGATGTGGTGCTAAAAAAATTGTTGCTTTGTAAAACAAATTCCAAAATGTTTGTTCATACCAATACTTGTGTGAACATATTTTACTGATTCCAACTTGGCCCTACCCTCCTATTCCCCGAGGAAGGCATGACCTACACACTTTTTATTATTTAAGTTTTGTAGCCTGTTCAAGCTACACGTATTTAAGTTGTTACTATTGTAAAGTTAATATAGTGTATAGGAGTCTAGATTGTGAAGAATTATAAACTGTAAATAAATGTATGGTTCTTTACTGTAAAGGATCAGTAGAATACCCAATATTTTAAATAATGGAAAAACTGAGTGATTGATAAAATTTTATTTTTTCACATAGTTTTATGGATTAGCGTTCTTCTGAATTAAAACAATTATTTTTGCTTGTAAGTCAAAACAAAGTTTAAAATGGTACACTCAAAAAAACTTATATTTTAATTTTCCATCTTGAAACAAAAACAAAACTAATGAACTTTATAGCTAGTGTCCCATAAGATAATGTCTTCAAAGCCAGAACAAAAACAAAACTAACTAACTTTATAGCTAGTATCCCATAAGATAATGTCTTTGAAGTCAGAACAAAAAATTAGCTTTTTACGATGGCAATGTCAAAGTGTCCATCGGAAAACCACTCATAATTCCAGCTTTCTTAAATACGTACCAGAATTAAAATAAATATATGTTTGTAATAATAAATGTGTACGCAATATATATGAAATAGTTCTATAATTTAAGTTTAAAGTTCTGTGATTTATATTTGATTTAATTTTATTATTATTATTATTATTATTATTATTATTATTATTATTATTATTATTATTATTGAACATTTGACTTGGCTTAAAATATTTTCTTATTAATTTCTAAGTCAAGTATTCAAACATTTTAAACCCACATAGTAGGAAAACGTTTCATTTCTGAAAACGATTCGTAGAAACACTTTCTCAAGTATTAGATCACCCCTCTGTACCACCCTCCCCCTTCTTAGCTTGTTTCAACCTCATTACAGAAAAACAGGTAAAAACGAAACCTTTTATAATATAAAAGCAAATTAAAATTGTTTGAAAAACAATGGACATTAATCTAATAAATAAACATTTTTAGGTTGAAATTAATTAGAAAATGTTTTGTTTTTAAGATATAAATTTTTGTTTATATACATTGCACCAAAATCACCACACACTATCTAATAATATAATAATCCCACAGCTAAATAGCAATTAAATATGACTGATCTTTGAGACCAACTTATTCCCGAGGTTATAAACAGTATCGTCTGATACCCTGGCTCAGTTGGTAGCGTGTCTGTCTACTAAGCTAAGGGTCCCGGGTTCTTTTCCTGGCACTGTCGTAAAATGTATCATAGGTTAAATATGGGTTTACCCTTTCACAGTGATGAATTAACGACCTGGGGGATGGATGTTTTGTCTATACTAGATTTAAATTAGTTTAAAAGTAATGTGTGGATTTAATCAGTCGATTCACAAAGTTCACGTTAAATACCTTGATAAATACAATTTAAATAAAGTGCAGCACACCGGATAATAAGCATAGATGTTAAAAGGTTGACGAAAACAACCCAAATGTATTTTAATACAATGTAAACAGAGTCGCAATAAATAAAATGAAAGAAATATATTACTTTTCCGTATAAAGATCCTCGTACACTGGCATAGTAGCTTATGCTCTGGAAGTAAATAATACATGTAGAATTTTGTCAATGGCTGAACAATTTTCTCCTTCCAAAACTCATCATTTCTGTGGATTTTCTGAACAGCCATTCCTAATGGTGTCAAGAATACAAAATATCATTTTTTCCGCCGTGTGATATGAATTTGTCCTTCCACTTGTAATATATAATGAACAATAAAAACACTAGCAGCGGCGGTGCATACATCTGTGGCGATCCTTATCTCCACTAACATATAGTTATATTAATATATTTATAACAGCGTTAGGGCTAGTTGTATAGTCACTGGATAAACTAATAGATGGCTATCCTATAATTTAGCTAGTCCATGAATAGATTTCTTCTGTGTTGTATCACAATGTTTTGAATATAAGTTTGTTTTATAGTTTCAACAAATATATGTAGTATGTTTTTATTTAGGTTAGCAATAGAAATAAAATACTTCTTGGTAGTTTTCACACCAGTGGAACGTTTTGGTGGCAAACGTTATGGATAGAAGGGTAAAGTAATTCCAAAGATAAGGTAAAAGTCATTTAAGAAGGCGTTCATTGTATTTGTATAGACCTACCTAACTAACCTGGATGAAAGTTCCAAAACACTCTTCAAATGACGAGGCATTTTATCATTTTTGGATTCTACTGCTAGTTAAAGATCCTCTTGTTTGCCACATGACTGATTTCCAACTCTAAACAGAAAATTATATATGGTCGTTTAAATTCAATCATGTTTATTGGGTTGTTTGAAAAAACAACACAATCATTAGAATTATATTCAAATTAAAAAGTCAAACAAGTTTATCTATATATTTTTGGTTTTAAACTTCTTTCGGGCTTGAGCGGCGTGGATTGTTTTATTATTTACAGCGTTTCCAGCAACATTGCAGTTGCCATTTTTAGGGAGTTAATGTGTTTTAGCGGAAATTTGGCCTCCTATATAGTAGGGTCTACTAGAAAATACACGTGGCTTCACTCACATTAATATAAAATTTAATCGAGATCAGAAGACATGAGATAGTCCCTCCCTTTCTGCCCGAGAATGACAGGGCACGGAACATAAATAGATAGGATACTATTTCCCCAAATATTTCCAAGGGCTCTAACAATCACAAACCATTGGTGGTGGAACCGGTGGAGCAGGGGGGTAATGCCCCCTGGAAATAATTTGCCCCTCCCTAGATAGTCCTATAGTTCACATCCTCTGTTACTATCGAGTATTACGCTAAAAAACGGCCTTGCATCAAACTCTAAGCTACTTTTAGAGGCATGAAATTATCAAAAGTTTTCCGGCAAAGACCACTACAAATAGTTTCTAGCTCTAGAAAATCTCGTTGAGAGGAACACTTTAATTACTTCAAGGGTCATCCGAATTTCAAAAATTTCTAGGGAGGACACTTCCAAATAGCTTCTGAAAGTATTCAATTTCCAAATATTTGTTGGAGGAAGACCCCTTCAAATATCTTCTAACTGCATCTTTATTTTCAAAAACTTTCAGGGGTAGCCATTGAAATAGTTTATAAGAAGATCACATTTTGCGAAATGTTTCCAGGCAAAAAAAATAACACTTGAGATAGCTTTCAGTGGCATCTAATTTTTGAAACAAAATCAGGCGAGGTGAAATCTTAATTAAAAATGTAGGGGGCAAGAAACCTTCTAATAGCTTTCAGGGAATTCAAATTTAAAAAAAAATGTTGTGGACTATTTAAATTAAATTCTAAAGGAATCCAAATCTCAAGAATATCATGAAGTAATACTGCTTAAAAAACTTTCTAGCAGCACAAAATTTCGATATAACTCAGAGGGAAAACTATTCTAAATAACTCTTACAGAGTCTAATATCAGAAGATTATGGTAGGACCACCCAAAATTAATGGCAGCAGAACCGGGGTGTGGCGTCTATGGGGTTATTGCCCCTCTTGGAATAAGATTCCCTTCCTATAGATTTATTTCACACCTTCTGATATTCTCGAATATGAAGTTGAAAGATAGACTTGCATCAAACTCCAAAAAACTATTAAAGGCATTTAATATTACAAAATGTGATAGGTAGGGACCACTCCAAATAGTTCCTAGAGGCTAAACTTTAAAAATTTGCCGGGAAAGGGCCAGTCCAAATATATTATAAATGCATAAGTTCTGCTTTTTTTAAAAAAATTTAAGCTTCTTATTACCTGTTCGGGTTATACACCTGTGCACTAATTACGCCAATGTGTTTGGGATTTGTAAGGTTTAATTAAAAGAAATAACACTCGTATTCATGTGGAGAGAGAGTGTAAAACCATTTAGTATAAAATCACCCTTGACGTACCCAACCAGGATCAAACTCCGATNNNCCCCCCCATCAACAGCCAGTCTATTGCGAGAGTAACAACTTAGAGTTAGACTATGCCACCATCGAAGCAGGTAATAATTTTAAAAGATTGGAAATCCGTAATTATAAAACATAGACATAGCAGGCGGTCGTTCTTTGTATCAGTAAATATGTCAGCAACCCGTAATCACGAACAAAGGAGATCACAAGGGGCTGTTCTCTGTATTGTATCCTAAATATACCTCAGCCTCACTCTCGCCAGTCAATGCGCGATTAGAACCTGACATGTTGACACTTGACGCATCATCGGATTTAATTCTTTTTTTTTTTGTTAATTTTAAATTTGTTTTATTTTAATTTTAACTTAGTAAATTCTTTTGCAAAACAAGAGTGACCGGAAGCATAACACAACAAACCAATTTTTGGAATTATACCAAGATGAGCCCGTTTTTGTGGGGACCGAAACATATGTACCACAAAGATAAGAAGAAATTGAACGATGCGTAGGTTCACATAAGTTGATGTTGTAAAGCAAGTTCAACATTCTCCATCCTAGACATCGAAATAAAGACTTCATGACAGATGACTGAGGACGAGAGGTGAGAGTGTGAGAGTATCTCTCGTCTTCACTCAGCTCGTACAGTCTCGTCAAATGTATCATGCGAGACGTCTCGGAGAGAGTGTGGATGAGGCATAGCTTATATTATTCGCCTAAGATAACAGAAATATGCAAAGCACTTTCTCATTCGGAAGCTAGAAGATAAATAAACAATAATAACGTAAATTTCAAAGAACAGGGAACCAAAGCAAGGTTTACAACGTAAGGTTACACAGTAAAATCTTTATTTGAAGTGAAAACAGTTGTAACATGAAGGAGAACAAACTTTTTATTTCACAACCAAGAGAGTGAAAAAAGCAGGAAACCTATTATAAATCAGCCTCTTCCTATTTCAATCTCTTAGGGGATTTTACCAAAAATTCCCTAAATTACTTTCGCCCGTTCAAAGTGTAATATTTCTAAGTCAAGTGCCTTACATAAGATACGGAAAAAGCACCCCCTCTCCAGTAACCGCCCTTAGGGGAAGAATTTCGAAAATTCGAAAATTTGTTTTTCCCGTTAGCTAAAAAGAACTACCCTGGCAAGTTTCATCCTTCCAGCCCAAGGGGACTAGAAAATACGGTTATTCCTCTAAAAAGGTTTCAACTTCTGTCCAACCTGCCACCCCTTTTCACCTCTTAATGGTCCAAAAACATATTTCCTAACCGCTTAGTACCCATTAGGATTGAATTTAGAAAAACCCAGACTCTGACCTATTACTTAAAAAATCTTCCTACCCAGTTTCATATTTCCATGGTTTGGAAGATACTAGTACAGTTATAAAAATGTTCCAACCCCCATCTAACCTTCTTGGGGGTCGAATTTCACGAAAACTCTTCTTATCGGATGCCTGTGGCCCTAAAAAATATTAAATATCAACTTTCATCGATATTGGAGGACATGAATTTTACTATCACTTTCGGCCTCTCTTCACCCCCCTAGGGGATTACTTTTTTATAACCTTCAAAAATGTCTGGCCAAATTGTAGAAGGGAGCAAGAATGTAAAATTTTAATGCTCTATGTCCGTTGGTTCAAAATATACATTAGTGAATTTGAGCCCTTTAAACCGCCCCTTTTTACCCCTTAAAGGTCCTTATGGGATTACATTTGAAAAACTCTAAAAAGGGTTAGCCCAATAATAGAAAGGACCAGATGAATAGCCCGCGATATATCGCGTGCAGGTGCCAACATGACAGGCACTACGGCTGTGGCAGGAAAACAAAGGAATTTCTCGATGAAATAACTTCTGCACCAATTATTTTAGAATGGGACTTGTTCCCGAGGGACTACTAGCCCCACAAATTTGAATTCTGGCTTCAAACACTTTTATATCGAAAGAGTGCCCAAAAAAATGTTTTACCAAAGAAACTTTATTTTTATGATTTTTGTGATAAGCTATGACAGGGGGAGAAACCCCTCTTATTTATTTAAATATATAATCCGGGAAACTAATATTATAACGGTCAAGATATAAGAGTATTTTCAGTGACTAAATAACTTCTGCATCAATTTTAGCAGGGTAACTAGGCCCAGGGGGCATAGGCCCCCCAAAAGTTGAATGTTGGCAACAAACACGTTATTTATCGAAGAGGTGTCTAAGAAAAGATATTTTACTGAATCAATTTTATTTTTAATATTTTTTTTTTGTGAAGTTATGACAGGGGGTAGAAATCCCCTTATTTATTTATTTGAACAAATCTAATCCTGAAGACTAAGATAAGACGGTCAAGAAATAGGAGTATATTTAGTGAATAAACAACCTATGTATCAATTTTATTATGATAGTTGTGCCGGGGGGGGG